>JAQZBX010050269.1:0-19708 GCA_029593785.1 Cabassous unicinctus | reverse complement strand
TAATATTATCCTGCAGGTCTTGGATAATTGTTTTTCCAGCTAGTTTTCTTTTTTTCTTAATATTCTCTTTGTTTGATTAAGTCCTATTGGCTTATCTTCATGTCCACTCATTCTTTCCTCAGATGTACTGACTTTACTGCTGAACCTGTTGAAGGAACATTTTGTTTCTGATATTCTGTTTATAGGTTTTAAAATGTTTATTTTATTTTAGCATTTCATTGGATCCTAACTTACAGTGTACTCTCTCTGATAAAATTTATTATGTGTCTGTGAGTGTTCTTTATCCCTTCCATTAGATATTTTAAGCAAGTAATTATCAATAGTCTTTAGCTAAAACCACTAGGAACAGCTGTGGTTCAAAAAGTTGATTTTAATTTTCAAAGGAGTGAGGAGAAACACACACCATGGGGAAATTTATTTCAATGGCTCTACAATCAACAATATTTTATCAAGTGTAATACATGAATGCAAATTCTTTTCTTTTTTTTTTTTTTCAGAATTCTCCTTACCATTGCCATCAGAGATTTTTGAAAGAATTAAAAAAACATATGGATTGTCAAGAATTTAGATTTCCAAAAACAATGAAATGAGCAATTATTTAGCCAATAAAGGATAACATAATGCTAAATATTTAAGACAGAAATTTGAAAGAAATATAAACTGTGATACAAACTTTCAATTCAAGCATCGTGTAATTTTCCAGTAAATATATTGATGAGTTTTGTTCAGCAAAACCCAAGAAGGCCTAATGAAATGGAAAATTTTAGAGCTTAGCTTCTGAAGTGTTACAATACACTTGGGAAACTTACTTAAATAAATACATGAAGGCAGAATAATACTGCTGCATGATAGGCAACTGAAAAAAGAAAGAGGTTTTAGAAAACCCAGGAAAAAAGCATGAGCATTTTTCAGAACAGAATATGTGTCAGAGATCTCATTATGTGTATAGATAAAAAAAGAAGCATTCAACTTATAGTGTTATGTGAAATATTTAGAGTAGATAGATTATTGTAGGTGAGCAAAATAAAGTATAAAAAAGATGTGAACTACAGTGTTGTTTGCATTAAAAGAAGAATCAAAAACAACCAAAATATGTATTTAGGTTTAAATATATGAACTCAATCCATAGCAATCAAGAAAAGTGTATCTTAACCACAGACTGTCACAGAGCAGGTGCTGAATGGCAGAGGCCATGGCCTGAGGCTGCAAGATAGCTCCAGGTTTTAATTGTAGAATTGCATTTGCTCACTTTCTTAAATGATTTTTGAAATCTTCAAATTCAACCTCTATTTTGAGATTAAAATTTTAATGAATTCTCACAAGTTCATCACTCTTTATTAATATATTCAAATAAAAATGTGTTTTATCATCTACATCCTGAATTACTATAAAGTTTTTAACATGTGTAATATCAATACATGTTTCTGTATTAAGAATTATTTTTCTTCTGTACTCTACTTTGTCTAGAATCTATATTTATTACAATTTCTCTTTGCTTTGCTTACACTTAGCTGTCTTTGATAAGCATTTTTTTTTCATACTATAATTTTTAAAATATTCTCTTATCTTGTACATACATTGAGTTTTTTCTTACATTTATAAGCCCTTTAAATTTTTGGGTCTTTTTCATGAACTGTGATGACCTTTCTTTCATTTATGTACATTTCTATAATTTAGAAAATGTATTTTTTTTTGTTTTTGTTGGCAATGATAGTCAACAGATTCTCATATTTAAAGACAATCATAAGTTCAGGAATTGTTCGTGTTTTAATTAAATTGAGTCTACTGTTTTCTGTTATAATATATTCTAGAAAGCATTTATGATGTTATTAAATAAATGTAGTATAAACTTTGGGCATTGTGAAAACACTAGACTATTTACATTGTCCCTCTGTTTTCCATATTCATATCAGTGATTGTCATATTTTATTTAATGTGGTCTGAAGTATTCTTAAGACAAAATCTTTTTGTTCATGATGGCATTTCAAAATTCTATATATTGTAAAACTTGAACTTTTAAAAAAATAATAAATCTGCAATAAACGTGACAAAATACAAACAATAGATTTTGTATGGATAAGATTGATGTTATATAATAATGGAAAAAATGGATTTTTTTTACTGAGTGCCAGACAATATTCAAAGGGCTTAAGGCATATAATTAACATAGATTATCTTCACAAGATAACTCTAAGGTAAATACTTGCAACATCTAAAATTTGATCTCAGGTAATGAAAAGTTATGAGTCTACTTGTTCAGGCTATGACTTAAGGGTCATCCTTGAATTTTCCCTTTGTCACACACCTCACATCCTGTCCATCAGCATATTTTATTGATTCTCCGTGAAGAACATATTTGGAGTGTGACTATTTCACAACCCCTCCTCTGCTACCACTCTACCCAAAATACCATTATCTCAGTCCTTATATTATTACCACAGCCTTCTAGATTGTTTTCCTTTTCTGCCTTATCCTTGTTGAGTCTCCTCTCAATGCAGGGGCCAGTGATACTGCTAAATGTACAATGTGTCATATCACTTCTCTTCACAAAACGTACAAGACTTGCCATAAAATTAGGAGTCAAAATCAAAATTTTTCCAAGAGCCTACATTTCTGACATGACCTTGCCCCTATTCCTTACTTCTATGAAATCATCACATTTATCATTGTGTCTTTCATGTCAATTTGGAGCCACCACATTGACTTTCTTACCCTGTTCTATCACCATCAGAACTATTGACATTACTTCTGATGTTGCCTGGAATATTTCCAATTTTTCTTCTTCCTGAAATTTCCTTTCCCCAGATAACTGCATGGGTCTTTTCATTTGTTTTCCATACCAGTTATCCTTATCAAACACTGCATAAATTTTGATTATGCCTTTTGTTTGCTCTGTTTTCCCCCTATTGAAATCTCAATGTGCTCAACAGTTTTGTCTATAATGTTCAATGCTATATCCCCAACACCTTGAAGAGTGCCTCAATAAATATATTTGAATGGCTAAATTTTACAGATGTTAAAACTGGAGCACAGCATGTTTTTGTTGCATGTTCATGATCAGACAACTGGTAAAAGATCAAGCTCAAATTTGAACCCAGAGAATCTGACTTTAAATTTCACATTCTTAATCACCAATTCATATATGACATTTTCCCACAAAATTATACTACTCTTAGCAGAGTTGAAAACATATAATATATAACTTCATTATAATAAAAAGAATTACACATACTAGCATTTTTGAAAGGTTTATGATGTTGGCAGGCTTCATTAGAGCTGCTGATAGAAAGTGTAATTTTGGTGATAGCTGCTAACTGTTCTCAAATATAAACATATAGTAACATTTTTGAAAGAAAACATTTGCACAGGAAAGAGTTATTTACCAGTTGATGTGATTGGACTGGGGCAAGAACGTGTATTAGGTAGCTATAAGTTGGTTGGCATATGAAAAGTCTTCAGAAACCAAGTGGTCTAACAAAGGGAAAAATACATCTTCATGTGGAACCATGCAGACTTTAGCTGATTTTGCTTTGTGGATGGCTTTTTCCTTTGAGGCAATCCTGGGATCCACATTTCTCTTTTGTTGTTGCTCTGCTATCTCCCAAGATGACCACTTCTGTAGGGTTGAAGAACTTACACGTATTAGTCTATCCACATTCCAATCTAAGGGAAATGTAAGATTTTTACATTTCAAAGGAAATTTCCAGATTTTTTGTCATTTGGAAAGTTTTTAAGGAAAAATTCAATTTATTTAAGAGACAGGACTAAAGAGATTATCATTTTTTTCTTTTATAAGGAATTGTACTTTCCTCTAACTTAGCAATTTTAACAAATAAAAGGTATTTTTACAACATTTTCTTACTTTTAAGATTTGTGGGTGACTGTAGTGATATCCCTACCTTAATCACTTATATTTGTAATTTTTTATTTCTCTCTTTTGAGTGGTTGCCCTAGAGTTTATTGTGTGCTTATTTAATTTATCATAGTCTACCTAAAATAATATACTATGTAATTTATAACATTTGAACTATAAAGTAGTAGAGATTTAATTCTTCTTTCCCATTTGGTATTTTTTCCATAAATTGTACAATTTTATGTTGTTTAAACCCAACAATTAATGTAAATTGCTTCAGGCAATTATTCTTAAGGCATGTAAAATTTGAAAAATCTAATTTGGGGTATATTTAATTTCATTTTTTCATTTTCAGCCCATTATGTCTATGTTCAGTGTACCTCTGTTTTATTGTTCTGGACTGCATGATTTTTTTTTTCTGATGGCATGTCATAGTTTAATGGGCATTTTCAGTTAGTGGTAAATAGACCAGTCTATCCTATAATTTATTGCTTTTCCCATTCTATGAAATATTGCAAACCTTTCTTAATAAAGACAGAATAAAGAATTATTTTTATGTATTTTATGCAACTTTCTCTCCTACAGCCTATAATTCTGGAGATTTCTTTTTTAAAAAAATATTTTTGTTAAAGAAACTTTAAATTACATAAATGTTACATCAAAAATATAGGGGATTCACATATACTCCACCCCTCCCCCTCCCACACTTTCCCATTTTAAGAATAACTTTCATTAGTGTGGTACATTTTTTACAACTGATAACCACATATTGAAGCATTTTACTAACCAAGGACTATAGTTTACATTATAGTGCATAATTTTCCCTCCACAATTGTATAGGTTTTTACAAAATGTATAATGATCTGCATCATTGCAATGACTTGCAGGACAATTCCAATGTCCAAAAAAATGCTTCCATGTAGTACCTATTCTTCCCTCTCCCTCACTTCAGAATCTCTGGTGGCCACTGCATTTATATCAATGATACAAGTTCTTTCATTGCTAGAATAATAATAATTCTACTTTAGTCCACAGTTGCTTTCCCTTTCATGTTTGTTCATTCCTCAATCTTGAGGATTTTGGGATGGTGATTCCCACTCTGCCTCTGATTGAGAGGGGGCTTAGATCATCTGGGGCAGATGGATAGAACAGTATTGTTTGAAGTTGCAGACAATCTCCACTTCCTAGGATGGGCGATGTTCATCACCATCCTTCTGTTAGTTGTCCTGGATGAGTCTGATGAACTAGAGAGTAGGTGTTGTAACTCTACTGAGCTTTGGGGCTCAACCTGCATATGAATAGACCAAAGATTTAAGTGTCTGGGACGTATATTTAACAAGTATAGTGCTAATTTTAGGTTCAAATAAAAGGGGCAGAAGAGCCATGTATAGTGAAATCATAAATGAATCTAAATCTTTTACACTGGAGAGCATATATTCCAAAGTAAGGACCATTGACAGGGTTCCAAATTCCTGATATTATATGCCCTGCATATAGTGTCTGGATTTCTCTAGAGCCCTCAGGAGCCTGGCTCTTTATGTTGGCAGTCAATGAGATCCTGCTGAGATGTGCATAAATCTAACCTCTGGAATGACTTCCCGACTCAACTTGAAGTCTCTTAGCCTTAAAAATTCATTTGTATTTAACATATTGCCTTTTTGGTCAAGATCTTTTTCCAGATTCATTGCTAGTCAGTGTTTGGTAATAATCCCTCAGTGCAAGGGAGGCTCATCCCCAGGAGTTATTTTCCATGCTGGGGGGAAGGTAGTGCTGAGTGTGGCTTAGAGGGAGGCCACATTTGAGCAACAAGGAGGCTTTCAGGAGGTAACTCTAAGGCAATATATAATACTAGGCTAAGTTTCAATTTCACAAGAAAAGGTTCTTAAGTACAACCATCAATACCAAGGACTTGGCATAATGGTCTGCCTTCCTCAGCTAGGCACTTCCCATGTACTCCAGGGATTCTTGCTGTTCTATTAGAGAATGTAGCAGGACTTCCCAGGATAATTTTAAAACACAAGTCTGCTATCAAAATATTATTTCTGTGTGTGTGTGCTAATTTTCTGAAAAAAAAAAAGTCTTTATTTTGTTCTTATATTGGAAACTTGTTTCCAAAGTATATTGAATGAGTTATCTTTCATTAATTTAAATATATCTTTCCATTGTCTTCTGGCTTGGAACATAATTGATGGCAAGTTTCTTATAATATTTATGTTTTCTCTACAATATGTGACATTTTCTTGTGACTGTCTAAGCAATGGTATGTTATATTTGTTTTTTAACAGTGAGTCTGATGAATCCAGATGTGTTATGGTCATTTGATTTGTTTTTTGTCTTTATCTTTTCTGCTCAGACCCAGACTAGCACCTGCACCAAGTCGACCTACCTCAAAAGCTACACCCTTTCAATGAAGATGCCCAGCAGTCAGGTGGAGGGACACCAGCAAACTTCTTGCCTTGCCTGACAACAGGAAGCAGAGCCTATGACAAGAGGTGCTGTACAGGGGTGAGGCCATTGTCCAGCACCAGCAAGTACCTGTCCCTTATATACTAGCCTGAGAGGGTATTAAACGACTTCTGTGAGGACCTCTTTAGTCAGCAAGGAGTCTTAGAATGCACAGAGAAGGTGGTGGACAAATGGATCAAGATTTGAAGACCAGTCAGAAGCTCAAAAGCACATTATCAGCAGTAAGAGTGTGCTTGGGTAGCTTGTAAATTACTTCAAATCCAAATGTATGAAGAAGCCACCTAAACAGAATGGAACACTGACTCCCCAGACCAGCAGCAGATTGAAAGAAGCTATACCTACAAGTAATATACAGCAGTTGAAGTACTAGGCCAGCCACCCAAACCTCAGAAAACTGGATAAATCAGATTCCATCAATGGAGGGTCTAGCTCTGCTCTGAGTACAAGGATTACCAAAGAACCCACACTTCTGGGCTTGTTGCCAGAAGATCCACAGGAATCTAGATGAGCTGTTCCTGGGAGTGGACCACCTGAAGGACAAAGCCTTGGTGATGCAGATGAAAATCAAGGAGCAAGATTACATTCTTGACCTGCTCAAAACCAAAGTGGACAAGTTAGATGTCAGTATAAAAACAATAGAAGGAAAAGTGTTACTACTTTAAAGACACTTTTAAAGAGAAGATTTTCCAATTTATTATGATGAAAAGTTTAGAAAGATTTTTTTTTGTAAGTTCCAAAAAATTTCACTCATTATTTTAGTATGTAATTTAATATTTTTGCAAATGTTATAATAGAGTGGGCCTTAAGAGATTTTGTTGTCATGAGGAAGCCTGTGTCCCACTTTTTATTTGGGCTGATGCCTACTTGAGTTCCTTCAAGTGACTACTAAAGTGTTCAGGCTGATCATAGTAACCTGGGATCCTGGACCTGAATATCCTGGGCTTTTGATTATCACCCTGGATTGAGAAGAAGGAATTGCATTTCTTAATTTGATGAGTATATGGAAAGAACCAGGCAGAATTCCAGTCTTGGAACCACCAATATCAGTTTCTCTCTGTGATGTATTGCTCTCATTCCTTGGTTTTAGAGTGAGTCAAAACACTAAGGGATTGTGTGAGCCAGAAGCATGAGGTGAGGAGGGGTCTTCTCACACTATTGTTTAGCAGTCAGCATCCCACCCTACCCTCACTTTGCTGGCATATTGTTTTTCACTCTACCCACCCCTTGGAAAGGATCATTAGATTTGGGAATGGATCACGAAGGCACTCTTTTCTGTTTTATGGACAAATATCACCTCCTCCCACCCTTCTCTTCCATCCCTGGCACTTGTTTTAGTGAAGGAGGGCAGACTGGCCCTGCTCACAGTGAGGACAGGGAATGTAAATGGAATCATGTGAGCCATTTTTCCTCTGTGCATTCATCTCTAACTTCCTATCTCTGGTCAGAAATTGATTCCACAACTGAGTGGGCCTGAAGAATTTGCAGGAATAGGGTATGATATACATAAGACCATTCTGTGGACATCCTCCACCCTGTGCTGCACATCTCTGGTATCACCCCACTGACCAGGCCTCAGGTAAGGCAGACTTTAATCTGTATCTGATGTCTGCTGGCTCATCCAGGAATCCCACCCCTCACCCACTCCTCCCAGGAGGTGAAACAATACTTCAGTTTGTTCTCTGCCAAGAGTGTGAGGACTTCATCTCCACCAATGTTGCTGACTTTGAATAGAAGGATTTGACAAGAAAGAAATGAAAAAGAGAGAGAAAAAGCAAAATAGAGAGAGAGAAAGAAAGAGAGTGAGAGAGAGAGAAAGAAAGAAAGAAGGAAGGAAGGGAGGGAGGGAGGGAGGGAGGGAGGGAATAAAGAAAGAAAAACCACCTCCAGTATGATCATTTTAACAGGCTCAGCTTGAGCTCCCCTTTAATTTTACAAAAAGAATCATTTAAAAGCATTAATTAAAAATAATTTCCATACCAAAATTAATTCATTTGCATTGGTATTTCTAGGGAAATAATTAAAGCTACAAGACCCTTGACTTTAAAAAAAACAAATTAGCATATTATGAATCTGGAGAAGGAGACCTATTTAAATAAAAGGGGTCAGGAAATGGTTTAAAATAACAGTGCATTTTACCTGAAAGTGTGGCACTCACTTTTGTGACCTTTGCTTATTTGTGGTCACACTGCAGCCTGTCAATAATAGTCTCCTAAGGCAAAAGAAACCTGTTGTTATTGCTGCAGCAATGTATTCATATTTATGTAGGAATCAAATTAATAGGAATGTGTTATCTATAATATTAATAAACACCTAGTAAATTGGTCTAAGGTTTTAATTTTTGATCTGTCATTTTATTAGATAATAATTGTATATAACAGCACAATAAAATATATATTAACTCTTAATCATCTCTTATTATATATCTAGCATTTATTTTTTTCTCTTGCTGAAATTATTTATAAGTGGGAATATAGAGTTATGAGCATGATCTCTGGACTCAACCAATCTTGGTAGAAACACAGGGCCAACACTTAATGGTGTGACTCTTCATAAGTTACCTAACTTTCTGTGCCCTTTTTCTCCTCTAAAAATGTGTGTAAAATAGTATTGCTATATAATAATAAGTATAATATTTTCATCTGGATAAATGTGTTAATTAGGAGAGGTATATATAATAGACTCAAGAGCATTCTAATTATGCAACATATATGATTTTCTATTATATACTATCCAAATAGTGTTTTATATGGAATTTATATTGGACAATCAAATACAGATATTTTATAGTCATATTTTGCAAACTATTTTTCATTATCAATTTCTAGAATCACTAAACTAATTCTTTAAAATGCCAGATCATTTCTATAAACAAAAACAGTTTTGATGTCATTCATGCTAAGAAGTTCCTTTGATTTCTCAACAGTTTTCAATAGTTGGGTGCTATGGGAAGTAGGAATAGCACAAATATGCTTGACTTCATCCTTAAGGGATTGACAGACTCCAAAGAGATGCAGCCGGGTCCTCTTTATGATGATTTTACTGATATACTTCATTATGTTGCTGGGGAATGCAGGGATGATACTGGTAACACTCACATGAATCTCCAGCTTCACACCCCTATGCATTTTTTGTGAGTCACCTCTCATTCCTCAACCTCAGTTACTGAACAGTCATCATACCTATAACCTTAGAGAAATCACTGACTTCCAATAAGTCCATTTCATTCATAGGGTGTTTCACCCAGTTGTATTTTTTTTGTCTTCATGGGTGTCACTGAATTTTTCCTTCCCTCGTCAATGGCCTATGTCAGCTATGCAGCTATCTGCCAACCTCTTCACTACTCTGTGGTTATATCCACCAGACTCTGCAGTGCCATCATCTCTGGGTCTTATTTGATTGGCTTTACTGAAACATTAGTCCACGTTCTTTTCTTGAACAGTTTGCATTTCTGCAAATCAAATGTAATCTCTCACTTTTTCTATGAAAATATCCCTATTTTATCCCTGTCCTGCACTGACACTCTGGACAGTGAAATCGTAATCATTCTCACCACCATAAACGTAATTGTGTCTCTTACCACAATCCTTGTGTCCTAGGGGTCCATTCTGCCTACTATTCTGAAAATTAATTCTACTGAAGGAAAAACGCGAAGCCTTCTCTACTTGTACCTCCCACCTCCTGGGCGTCACCATCTTTTATGGCACTACAAGTTTTATTTATTTAAAACCAAAAAATTCTTACTCCCTGGGAAAGGATCAAGTGGCCTCTGTCTTTTATACTATGGTGATCCCCATGCTGAATCCACTCATTTATAGTCTTAGGAACAAAGAGGTGAAAAATGCTATGATTAGAATCGTGCAGAAGAGAGAACCAGGCAATTGAAATGACAATGATATGGAATATTTGAGCTCATCTTTTCTTTCTTTCCTGTTTGGGTATGTACACGGTCTCTTTATAAAGACGGTAGCATCTTTAATTAGTTTGCATTTCTATTTAATTATACTCTGATTACCACACATACCCTGGAACACTTCCAATAATATGGTTTTATAAATCAACATAGTAATTGGAAGCCATGAAGTATGTGATAATCCTGGGGTTTAAATACAGGTTTTCAAAATAAATTAGTTCCTAAACGACTCTATTGATAATTTTAAATCTATAGAGTTTTAAAAGATTAAAGGAGATGTTAAATTTAAAAATTTAATCAAGTCCTAATAAATTTTGATCACTCTCATCAGATTACTTACTTTCTTGCCAAGTTTTGAATATTCAATGCCTTTTGTTATGATAATAGTCACTGATATTTCATAAGTACTTTTGATTTATCTTAGTCATAAACAAACAAACGGCTAAAAAAGAAAAAGAGCAGTTCAATATTTGGCCTTAGAGCAAAGTAAAATATTTTGATAGAATTAAGTTATAGTAAAAGTATGTCTGAACAATGAAGAAGATTTGGAAAATGTTTTCAAACTTTAAAGAAAATAGGAATATTCAAATCATTTCTGATAGTTTTTATCATGGTCTTCTGAACTAATCTTAGGTATGTGTATTTATATATTACATATACAAAATGATTGTCATTTTCTCTTTCTTTTCTGCAATTTTGTTTTCCTCTCATCTCTAAAATATTTTGTAAAGTCTTCATCATTTAAATGTGTGAGATGAATGTTTACTTAGTCCATAAAATGAGATCAAGAATTTCATCTTACAATGCTTTGAGACCTGAAGTTTTGTAAATTCATTATGATAAATATCTGCATGCAGTAATGCAGTAATATCTCTTTTGAGTCTACTTGCTACTTAAAAGAGATGCAAGTAAACATCTGTGATGTGTAAACATGCTTCAGTAATTAGTATTTCTTTTTTTAATTCCAGTATGATTTAAAAACATTATTTCCTTTTCTTGATTTCTATAAGTTTGTTATAGTCTTTAAAAAGAAACAAATTCTTCAGTTAAATTCTTTGCTCACTTAAAAAAATTAATAGAAAAAGTGGGTAAATTAACAATCAATAATAAATCCAAATTTGTGATATCCCATATGTTTTAATCACATAGTTTGATGAAATTTCCATTAAAAATATTCCTCTGTATAATCTGTAATTGCAGTTTTAATTTTCTGTGCTATTCAATCTATATTTAAGAAAGTATGTTTTCTTCATTTTCCAAGTATTTGATTTTCTTAAATTAAACTTTTACAATGGTTATTAGATATATATTTTTTGCATTCAAGTGATTTGCATTTTTTAACTTATATTAAGGTTTTCTTTATAGAATTATATTTGGTTATTTTCCAAAATGGATTTTGAATAATTAAAATAATTTTCAACCTCCGTTTTTTACTTTAAATGTTTAACAACTTTTCACCAATTTGTCACTGTACTTCAATTTACTCAAATAATTAAAATGTGCTTTACTTTCTTCTACATCCTGAATTTCTATGTAAATTTTAACTTATCACATATATTATTGTATTATGACTTATTTTTGCTCTGAAATCTATGTTGTCTAGAATCTATATTTATCACGTTCCACTTTCTTTTGTTTGCAATTAAAGGCATCTATCATAAGCATTCATTTTTAATAATATGTATTTTTGGCTAATCCCCCATCTTGTACATTCATTGTGTCATTTCTTATATTTATAAGTCTTTAAATAATGTTAGATAAAATAAGGCTAGAATAGAGCATGACAAAATATGAACATTAGTTTTTATTTGCAAATTATTGCTGTTATAAATTAACAGTAAAATTGGATTATGTTTACTGAGTACCTACTGAGTATCAGACAATATTCAAAGGTTTCAGATTGATATTCACAAGGTAACTCTCAGATTGGTTCTTTAAATGTCTAAAATTTAATCTCAGGTAATGGAAAGCCATCCTCCTACTTGTTCAGGGAAGGCTTAAGAGTAAACCTCTAATTTCCTCTATGTCATAGACCACACATCCAGTCCATCTGTATATCATATTGATTCTCTGTACAGAATATATTTGGGTATGACTTTTCTCAACACCTCCTCTGCTACCCCCTGGCCTAAAGAACCACCATCTAGATCTTTAAATTATAGGTGATGTTTTACATTTGGTCTTCCCTGTTTTCTGCCTTATTACACTTGAGTCTATTTCAATGTGGGACCAGAGTATGACTGTTAAAAAGCAAGTTGGATCATGCCCTTTTGCTTCACAAAACCTACAAGAATTCTCATCACACTAAGGGTAAAAATAAAAACATTATAATAGCTTCCAGATCCAGCATGGTCTTATCTCTCCTCCTTAATTCTGTGAACTCATCCCTTATGATTGTATCTGTCATGCTTACTTTGCAGTGGCCACTCTGACCTCCTCATGCTTCCCCATATACATTAGCCCAGATGTTGCCTGGACTTTTACATTTTTTCTTCTTCCTGAATTTCCCATTGCCCAGATAATTGCAAGGATTTTTTCTTATTCTCTTCCTCATAAGATGATCCTTTACCACGCTATTAAAATCGGATCTTACTCATCCCTTACCAAGCTGCATGTGTTTTCCATAGCAGTTACCCATGTAATTTTCTGTATATTTTGCTTATGCCATTTGTTTCCTCTCTGTTTTTCTCAATTATGAAAGTTTACAAGCACAAGATTATTGCCAAATAAGTTCAATCCTGGTACCCATGACCTAGAAGAGTGCCTCAATAAATGTATTTGAATAAATTTTACAGAGAATGAAACTGGGGCACAGAGAGCTTACAGACCTTGTTCAGCATCAGTCAAAAGGGTACAGGACAAGCCTATATTTGAGCCCACAACAGCCTGACTGTAGACCTCACATTCTTCATCACCACACTGTGGAATGACTGCTTTTCTACAAATGTATCTTATATTTACCAGAGTTGAAAAAATAATCCATTGCTTTATTATATTTTTTAAATTAAAAATAACAGGGTTTTGTAAAGGTGTATACTGCTGGCAGGCATTCTATAGATATCCTGAATGAAAATAGTGTGGTATTGGCAATACCACCTAAATTTTTTCAAACATACAAGTATAGTTACATTTACAGAAAAACAAATTCTATAAAGGAAAGAAAGATTTTTTTTGGTGATGTGACTGGGATGGAGAGAGTAACCGTATTAGTCAGGTACAGGCTGTCCTGGTGAAAGAAAGGGTTCAGAAATACAGTGGCTCAACAATGAGGAAAGTATCATCCTTGTATGTAGCAATGCAGACTTTCACTGACTAGGGTTTGTGGGTGGCTCCTTTCCATGGGTAACCCTGTGACTCAGGTTTCTTTTATGTTGTTACTCTATCATCTCCCAGGACGTTGTCCTCTTCTGCATGTATGAAGAGGTTTTACATAGCTCTCTGTGCACCTTCCCCAGTCTGAGGGATATATAAGATTTTCACATTGGGAAAATAATATCTTTTTTCATGTAGAATGTTTTTAAGGAAAAATTCAAATTCTTTAAAAGATATAAAGCTTCTCAAGGTTACCTATTTTTCTGCTCTGAGTATCTATAAAGAATTGTACATTTCATATAAATCATGAAATTTAACAACAAAACAATTTAACATTTTATTACTATGAGTGTTACTCTTCTTCCATTTCTAATATTGGCAAATTTGTCTTCTCTTTTCACAGTGGTTCTCTTAGGGATTATTAACCTTTGATTAGTAGCGATGCAAGTCATCTTTCCCTTTCTTTGTGACATTGTGATATATTTTGCTTTAATATGTGACTTAAGCTTTGCAATGCAGCAATGCAATTTCCTGTTGACAATTATTTTAAAGTAAATATATTTTTAAAAATCCATTATTTGATATATTTACTTTCAATTTTACGTATTTACATTATCATTTCTTTGAGTAGGCCCCAGGTTTCTTCTGTTATCATTCTCTTTCTATCTGGAAATTTTTTGAAGCACAAGTTTGTTAGCCATATTACTTCTGTATGTGAGTGTGTGTTAATTTTCCTAGAAAAGTTTTAATTTTGTTTTTATATTTTAAAGGTGTTTAAGTTGGTATTGAATCCTACAATGACAGGTTTTATCTTTCAGTATATGAAACATAACTCTCCCATTTGTTCTGGCTTGCATAACTTTTGATGATGTCTGTTAAAATTCTCATGGTTCTTTTTCTGTGTGTGATTTATTCTATCCTCAGAATTCCCACATAATTTTCTATTTATCTTTGTTTTTGAGCTGTGAGACCAAGGAGTGTAGATGTATTTTATTGGTTGCTTGATTTGCTATTTGTATTTCACCTTCCTGGGATCTTTTATAATTTGTGAATCTGAGGTTTAATGTATTTCCGTATTTTCAGAAAAGTTTTGATCATTATCTCCATAAATATTTCTTTTTATGTCCTCTCTTTCTATTTTTGTTGTAGGATACTAACTATACATATATTATGCCATTTGATATTGTACCATACCCTTTGGATAGTTTTCCCTGCACTTTTCATTTTGTCTTGAACATTTTTTTCTATTAGTTAATCCTTATTGGCTTGTTATCAAGTTCACTGATTCTTTCTTCATCTTTATTGAACATATAGATGTTCCTGATGATGAAATTTTTGTTTCTTATGTTGCATGTGTGCTTTTAAAAGCTCTATTTCTAGCACTTCATTGGACACTACTTTATAGATTCCATCCCTTTAATGCAATTCCTCTTATATCCATACATGTTCTTATTCTCTCATCTAGACCTTCTAACCTATGCCAATGTTCTTTCGTTAAAGAACCCAGGACCAACTGTGGTGGGATACTTTGGTTTTATTACTCAATGCAGTGAGGAAGAACATAATCCATGGGAAAAATAAGCAGTTTCTAAGTGATAGGGCTTTAGAAAGACCCTATTACAGGATTTAGGCTTTGCTTGGATAACTAGGGATAAGGTAAGGAAACGATGTTTGGTATTCTTTTGGAAGCTGTTTGTGTGCAGGAGCAATTGTATGATTGGGTATCAATAAATTTTATCTATCTTTAGGCACACTAAAGTAAGAGTACAGCAATGATTGGTATAATCATACAGGTTTTCATTTAGTAGAAAGGAGGAGGAGGGTATTTGGTATTTTGAAGGTTGCTCTGTGAGTTTCTCTGAAGTTCTCACTACCGGCCCCTAGTCTTTCTCTTGAACACTTGGTAGAGCCCAGCAGATAAGTTATTGAAAATGAATGCAAACTCCTTAAATCTCAGCTCACTGTTTTTCACGATTAACACTGTAGCTCACACTTGTCTTTAACAATTCTGCAATTGTATCTTTATGCTTCCTATCTACTTGTACAGTTAACATATTTTCTTCCATCCTCTGTCAAAGGCTAAAACACTTCATTTGTTCCTGTCCTATTTGTGAGACTTGTCCCTTATTGGTATTTGATTTTTTAGATGTTTCCAACCTCTTCTTTCTGACAGACTCAAGAAAAGTTAAGGTTTTGAAGATTTATGGCTTTTTAAAATTGTTAAGGTTGAGCAAATGATCTTTGAAGATTTCTACATCTTACGTAGATATGAAAGTTCTGTATTTCCTTTTAAATCTTATTTACTGCTTTGATTTCATGTATCTCTTTTCTGCAGAATGCCACTATATCCAGTACAATATCTATCTAGGATTCTAGTAATGCACCTTGAAAATGAAAAGGCACCTCAGAATATCTGTGAGTATAACTGGTCTCATATCCATTTACATTTTTTCATATAATAAATTTTATTTTTAAAGAGGCTTTAGATTACAAAAAAGTTACATCAATAGTATAATAGAGTGCTTACTTCGGCAATACATATACTAAATTTGGAACAATACAGAGAAGATTAGCATGGCCCCTGTGCAAAGATGACATGGAAATTCATGAAGCATTCCATACTAAAAAAAAAAAGTATAATAGATTCTAATTTACCCCACCCTCTCCCACATTTTATGCTATTAATAACATCTTCAATAGTGTGGTACATTTGTTACAACTGATGAATAAATATTGAAGCATTCTGCTAAACAAGGTCTATAGTTTACCTTATGGTTTGTACTTTGCACCATACAATTTTACAGGTTTTGACAAAATGTGTAGTGACTTGCATCCATCACTGCAATATCATGTAGATCAATTCCAATGCCCTAAAAATGACCTATGTTCCACCTATACTTCCTCCTCCTCCCCTCAGTACCTCTGGTAACCACTATCTTTATATCCATGTTACATGTTCTTCTATCACTACAATAATAATGTTTACTTTGTTACATGGTTGCATTCCCCCCTAAAGTTTGTTCATTCCTCAACTCTGATGATGTGGGGATGTTGTTGCCTGCTCTACTTCAGATTGGGAGGGGGCTTTGATATTATAGTGCAGATGGTAGGAACTCTTTGCTCGCAGTAGTAGATAATCTCTGTTTTGGGGATAGGGAGTATCCATCATCATTGCTTTGTTCATTGTCCTGGGAAAATCTGCTGAACTGGAAAGTAAATGTTGTCCACAACTCTGCTGAGATGCAAGGTTCAACCAGCATATGAACAGACTGAAGATTAAGTCTCTGGGACATATATAAAATGAGTATAGTACTAATTATAGGTTCAATAAAAGGGATAGAGGAACCATGTATAGGAAAATCGTAAATGACTCTAACTCTGATATATTGGGAAATAGGTTGTCATATATTCCAAGGTAAGGCCCACTGGCAGGCCCTGATTTCATGTGGTTGTGTGCCTTGCCTATAGGGTCCAGATGTCTCTAGTGCTCTCAGGTGCACCTCTATTTGAGGCTTTGTTTATTGTGGCATTTAGTGAGATCTGCCTGAGACTTTCATAAGTATAACCCCTGGAATGACCTCATGACTCACTTTGAAATCTCTTAGTCATAAAAAACTCTTTTATAATTAATGTTTCCCCTTTAGATCAAGGTCTTTTTCCAAATGCATCACTGGTTGGTGTTTGGGTATTAATCCCTCAGTGACAAGGAAGCTCATCCCTGGAGTCATGCTCCATACCAGGGGAAAAGGTTGTGCATTTATTTGTTGAGTTAGGCTTAGAGAGAGGCCACATTTGAGTAACAAGAAGGTTTTTAGGAGGTAACTCTTAGGCAATTGTTATTATTAGGCTAAGTTTCAATTTTAAAAGAATAAGGTTCATAACTACAAACATTAACAGTGAAGTCTTGGCATATTGGTCTGTTTTCTTTTATTAGCCACTGCCTATGTACCCAAGAGATTCTTGCCCCTCTATCTGAGAAGTAGCAGGACTCTCCAGGATGGGAGTTTAATATTTTGTGGCTTATTGTGTGGGTCTCTAACCACTGAGATAACACCCTATGACAAGATGAACACATTCATATTCTATGGAGGCATGCCCAGGTGCAGCGTTCCCCACACATCGCCTCATCACCAACACTCTGCACTAGTGACCATTTCTGCTACAAGTGCCAAAAGAATTCCCACAATTGTATTATCAACCACAAACCTCCACCTCCCCAGAGTTCACCTGTTCTTTCCTCCAGCCCTCCCCCAATTTCCATTGATAGTCCAACCCAACCCCCAAACCTCCTTGCAGTCCAGCACCATCAACCCCACTCACATCCCTGAACCACCATCACCTACATGCACTATCAAACCATCCCCATCAATCTCATCATAGTTTCTTCCCAGACTGAACATCAGCTCACCACTTCCTACTCCCTTTCTATCTCCTGGTAACCTATCTTCAATACTTTACTCTTATGAATTTGCTCAATATCCTTTGTTCATATCATTTGAGATCATGCAATACTTGTCCTTTAGTGACTGGCTTATTTCACTCAACATAAGATCTTCGAGATTAATCCATCTTGTCGCATGTATCAAAACTTCATTCCTTCTTACAGGTGTGTAATATTCCATTGTATGTATATACCACATTTTATTATTCATTCATCTGTCGATGGACACTTGGGTTGCTTCCAACTTTTAGCTATAGTGAATAATGCCACTATGAACACTGGTGTGCAAAAATCTGTTTGCATCACTGTTTTCAATTCTTCTGGGTATATTCCTAGTATTGGGATTGCCGAATCATATGGCATTTCTATAATTAGCTTCCTGAGACACCACCAAATTGTCCTCCACAGTTGCTGCACCATCGTATGTTCCTATGATGCAGTGGATGAGTGTTAACATTCTTCCACATCCTCTCCAACACTTGTAGTTGTTTTTTTTTTTAACAGCATTCAGTCTAATATGTGTAAGATGATGTCTCATTGTAGTTTTGATTGGCACTTCCTTAATAGCTAGTGATATTGAACATCTGTTCGTGTGCTTTTTAGCCATTGGTATTTCCTCTTTAGAAAAGTGTCTATTCAAATCTCTTGCACATTTTTAAATGGGTTATTTGTCTTTTTATTTTTGAGATGTAAGAATTCTTAATATATGTTGAATATTAGACCTTTGTCCAAAAAGTGGTTCCCAAATATCTCACATTGAATAGGCTGCTTTTTTACTTTCATGACAAGCTCCTTTGAAACACAAAAGTTTTTAATTTTGCTAAGGTCCCATTTATCTATTTTTTCTTTCATTGCTGAAGCTTCATGTGGAAACTTTATGGAATCATTTCCTACTACAAGATCTCATAGACATTTCTCTACAGTTTCTTCTAGGAGTTTACCATTTTGGCTCTTATATTTAGGTCTTTGATACATTTTGAGTTAATTTTGGTATAAGGCATGAGGTGGTGATCTTCTCTCATTCTTTTGGATATGGATATCCCATTCTCCCAGCAACATTTTTTGAAGAAACTATTCAGTCCTAGTTGAATGGGCTTGGTGGCCTTGTCAAATATCAGTCAGTTGGCCATATATGCATGGTTGTTTATTAGAACTCTCAATTTGGTTCCATTTATCAGTATTTCTATCCTTGTGCCAATGCCATGCAGTTTTGACCACTGCAGTTTTGTAATATGGTTTAAAATCAGGTAGTGTGATTCCTTCAATTTTGTTTTTCCTTTTTCAAGAATTTTTTGGCTATTTGGGGATTTTTACTCTTCTAAGAATTTTGATAAGTGGTTTGTTCAGTTCAGCAAAAATGCTGTTGTAACTTTGATTGGGATTGTATTGAAACTGTAAATCAATTTGGGTAAGATAGACATCTGAATGGTATTTAGTCTTTAAATCCATCAACATGGAATATTCTTCCATTTATTTAGGTCTTCTCTGATTTCATTTGACAATGTTGTGTAGTTTTCTGTATACAAGTCCTTTATATCCTTAGTTAAGTTTATTCTTAGATATCTGATTCTTTTAGCTGCTGTTGTAAACTTATTTTTTTTCTTGATTTCATCCTCATATTGCTCATTATTAGTGTACAGAAATGCTACTATTTTTCCAAATTGATATTATATCCCACCACTTTACTGAATTTGTTTGTCAGCTCTAGCAGCTTTTTTTTTTTTTT
>JAQZBX010050268.1:0-20184 GCA_029593785.1 Cabassous unicinctus | reverse complement strand
AAAAATTTTTTTTAGCAAGAGACCTATACCCACCCCCAGCTTCCCATAAAATCTGGTCTTATTGCGTATATTGAGTAAAGATGTAGATAAATGGCTTGGGATGTGGGGTTGAGCTCGAGAAGAAAGCAATTGCCCTTGTCAGTTTATCACAGGCTTGTTTGTCTGTTTTTCTTTCTTTCCCAAATAGAGACAGGTAAACAGAAGGGAAGAACAAAATTGCTGGAGTCAAGAGAGGGCAATTTTAGAAAATATTTGGAGGAAAGAGGAAGTAAAGAGATGAGTCAGCTGGCAGGCAAGAAGAAATGTGAAGGGGGAAGAACATAAATGTCTAAAGGATAACTTTATTTATTTTCCACAGTATGATTTGAATATGAAGACTCTTTTGCCTCATCTATTTTAACTAATTCATTATGGAGCTGGGTCTGTTTGGGACACGTGTCAAAGAAGAGAGGACGGTTTCATGGAGGCCAAGGGGTGAAAACTGGTGTCTTCCGTGGAAAGTATGTTACACTCAGGTGACAAATTTTTCTTACTAAAGTTAAGATCATAAAATTTGATCTTAATTTCATGAAATATTTCTGCAGGAAACTAATATAATATAACCCAGGTACACTGTTCTCTACTGAACAAATCCAGAAGAATAGGTAATTCCATGTCCCTTATACGCTGATGATTTCATGAAGGCCAGTAATCTGGGTTAGGGGAGAAAATCCAGAGCACAGCCGTGTGAAGTAGATAATGGTATCCCCATTTCATAAATAAATCTGAAGTCCAAAGAAGATACTTATTTGCCTGCATCACACCCCAGAGGTAGAGGTGGGATCCCAACCAAGTGTGTGTGACTTTCCAAGCCAGGCTCTTCCACCTCACCCTACTGCAGAGGTACAGGTAGCAGAGCTGACGGTCTGTGGTGAAAATCTAAGAACTGGGTTCCTATTTTAACATACATGAAGGACTCTCTGGAGGGTCTAATCTCAGGAGGAAGCCTCAGGGCTGCTTTGGCACAAGCCCTTGGATAAGATCCAGAATCCTACACCAGGAAAGCATGAAAGGTGAGATTTGGGGGGGGAGGGGGGATCCATGTTTAAGGTTCAGATCACAAAGCAATTTCACACCTGTTTCAATCCTCACAACAACCTTGTGAGGTAAGCAAGGAAGATTTCATTCTTACTTCACAGGTAAGGAAACTAAGTCCAGGGAGGTTAAGCCCACGGTCTTTGGAGAAATTTATCTTATGAACCTTTATTTAAGGGATATAGTATGGAATAATTCCTAAAATCACATAGTGGCTTTAGAGCTTGGACAAAGGATTTTTTTTTTTTTAATCTACAGTAGTCTTAATCCCAAGAAGTAGCCTCCACTTGGGCCCCTCAGCCCTGATGTCTTGGTAGAATGCATACTCTGCAGATAAGGCTTTGCAGGCAGGGTTGCCATGTGAGGCTGTGCAGATTGTGCATTGTACAACTCTAGCACCTTAGCCCTATGTGAATGACACACTCTAGATTGTATAGTGCTCAACATCGGGGACCTTTTGCAGCAGCTCTGGCTGCAATGCAGAATCCAAAATGGTTTTGAGAAAGGAAAATGCAATCATTACTAAAAAGTCATTTTCATAACATGTATAAACTTTATATGACACTTGAATTGGCCATGAGGCAAGGAGATATTTCAAGCTAGTTTCTTACAATGTCCTAATCTCTCATGAAAACTAGCCCTTACACTGTTCAGGAACATGGAGGGAGAGGGGCTGCTGCAACTTGTATCAACCAGTATGCTATATATTCTTTCAGATTTGTTTGAACACCCATTTATTGAATGTGAACTAATAAACCAGACACACCAGTATTGCAGCACAATCTTTGCCCTTAACGAGCATACAATCTCATTAGGGGGAAACATACATAGGATAGTTTTAAAATAACACGTTAAACAACATTAAAAAAATACAGGTTGTATTTCTCTTCAGAATTACATGTTACAGACTAATCTTGGCAGTGGGAGGCCAGGAAAGGGAGATTGCCATGGGCTGAACTAGTTAAGGAAGGGTTTATGAAAGAAGAGGTGAAGGCAGGGGATGCCTGAGATGAATCTTAAAGGATAGAATCTAGGTAGGTAGATAGGAAGTCTGCGGGAAGGGGAAGGGGGAGCATTTCAGCATGAGCCAAGAAATCTCTTTCTAAGTGTTTTAACTCTCCTGTATATCACAGAGGTGTTGCCTGCATCCTGTAATGATGTTTCTTTAGTAACAATACAGCAGTCATATAAGAAGCACTGCTGACAAGAAATCTGGGTGAGCCTAATAAAATCAGACAGCAAAACCGAAACTGAAAATCAGTACCTGTGATATTTCTCTTTTTCATTTACAGAAGATGGGGCCGCAGTGCAAACAGGACTTTTGTAGCTGGGTGTCCAGTTTTACCCCATAACCATACTAGAGTTGGAAAGCAAGGATAATGCCAATTTTAGGATCTTTCTATAAGACTGTTATCTGACAGTGTACAGAGGGGAGATAAAATTTGATCTTCAACAATATCAAGTTTATAGTTACATATGCAACCAATTTTCACTGTATTCAGAAGTATATGTAATCAGTGCATGAATTGAAACTGGAAACAAGAGTCAAGAAAGAGAGCAAAATCAGACCTCTTTAGATCTTTGACAGTAATCCTTTCCCCCTGTGGTCTGGTATGTTTCTTCATGGAAAAGAGAATAAAAGGCTGAGCTATATAAGCCGTGTCTGTGGACTGGGAGGAGGGAGTAGACAAGGGGCAAAATGAGAGCAGAAGGAGCTGCTGAGCACATACAAATCTTTCCAGATGCACTGAAACAAACACTTCTCGTCTTCAATGTAGGAGACACTACCATGTGAAACTTTTCATGGAGGGATTTGAAGGGTCCAATGATTCTTTCGTATTCCAAGAATTTTCGTTACAGATGGTGCTTTAGTATGGGTCATCCATGCTGAATGAAAAACAAGAGATTATACACTGAATTAAGAAGGTAAAAAAATGACAAAACTTAATGTCTTAGTGGTAAAGGTAAATATTAACTAAAGGTGGGAAGAGGGGCAAAGGAAATGTCTTTCAGCTGAGTTGGGCATTGAGGAATGGGAAGAGAAACCTAGACAGTGCTTTTCACTCTTTCATATGTATTCCACCCAAAGATCACGTTAAAATGCAGAATCTGATTCAGTAGATCTGGGTGGGACCTGAGATTCTGCATTCCTCACAAGCTCCCTGATGATGTTATGCTACTGGTCAACACACCACTTGGGAGATTTCTGTGCTACAGTCTTTGTCTCCAGATGTAATGAGTTTGAAGGGCATTATAGATAGTTTGGGCCAGCGGAAAGCCAGGGAAATAGAAGACATGCTCAAATGCCGGGAGGTCAGAAAAAATCAAAACTCACGAATGGTAGAGTGATAGTTCTGATTCTGATGGTTATGATTTAAGGAGATGGTGACAATTTAGTCTCATGAAGTAGAAGGAATTTTTCTGTAATACAATTATTTCATATTCTTGGAAATGACGGGGGGAACCAAATATGGTATGTCCTAATAACCTTTCAAAGGAAGAACTAGATTCTGAGGCTCTGCTCTCATGGTGAACTGCCAGGGTAAACCACAGTTCAGCAGCTGCAAACGTGCTTGCCAATATGGAGATAAAAACGTTACAGAAAACAAAATCTCACATATACCCTCCTCTGAGGTTGGCATCATATCTTCCTGTGTATCTTGGGTGTAGCTTCTACCCAGGCAGAATTTAGACACTAGAAACCAAAAGAGGTGATAAACAGAACCAGTTTGCAGAAGAGTCAAAATAACCCAGCAAGAGATGAAACCACAAATGCCCAAGGAGTCAGTCATTCACCAACCGAAAGTTAATAGGAAGGCATAAATAGGTCTATGAGAATTAGCTCAAGGTCTTTAAAAAAAATTTACGCACAGTGTTTAGTATAATCCTATTCATTTAACATTTGTCTTGTTCTAGAACACACCCTACTTCTTCCACCCCTCCCTTCCTCAGTACCATCACACAATGGTTTCAGTGTGAAAAAACAATAACCTTATGGGGGAGGAGGGGGTCTAAGTACAGCACAAACCTGAGAGTCAAGAGTTCTGAGTTCTAGAAGCATAGGCTTTAAGAGCATGATCTCTGGGTCCAGGTGGGTTAAAATCTCAGCTTTGCTATTTATTCAAAATCCTCAAGCTAGCAATTTCATCTCTTTAAACTATAAAATGGGGGTATTAGTAACACTTACAACCACAGACTTTTAGGCAATATTTAATGATTTAAGACACATTAAACACTCAGAACAATGCCAGTAGGGAATAAATGTTTGATAAGTCTTTATTGTTATTTTAATTAGCTCTGTCACCAGCTCCTATAGGGCCTATAGGAAACATTTAATTAGCTCAACTATAATGAGAGTTTGAATGTGATATCCAACAAGATCCTTTCCAGACCTAAAATTCTATGATTCTGTGAGTTAAAGTCACCTTGGTCAACAAATGAGAGATGCCCTGCGGCAGCTGGGAAAATAATTCTTCTTTGCTAGGTCTTTATAGACCGTCTGGTGAAGCCCACAAGGGCTACGTGGATGGGGCCAGGGCTCCTTTCCAACCTCTTCGTTAGCTCTTCCATCCACTGTGGACACTCCTGGACACCAGGATGTGTTTCTCATAGTTCCACTGCCATAATTTTGTTTGTATCATTTCCTTCCTCTAGACTGACTTCTCTGCTTCTCTCCATGCACCTAAATCCTATCCATCCGTCTAAAACCAACCCAGGCTCCACTGTCTTTAGAGCAGCTTCTATGATCACTAAGCCAAATTCATCTTTCCTTTTCCCAATACAGAATTATTTGTCCATTACCATACTCTGCCTTGTATTTTTGTTCTGAATTTTTTTCATATCTTCTTGTCCTAGTCCCCCAACAAGATAATAATCTCCCTGAGATCAGAGACAACAGCTTCTTCCTCTTGCTGTTCCAAATTTAGTACTGTTCCAACACAAAGGTGTCCGGTAGATAACTACTGGTTGACTCACTACCCTAATGTAAACTGTGGACTATAGTTAATAGTATATGTATAATAATATTGTTTTAGCAGTTGTAACAAAGGTGACACACTAATGTAAAATGTTAATAATAAGGAAAGCTGTGTGTGTATGGAGGGGGTTATATGGGAACTCTGCTTTCTGCGTGATTTTTTTGTAAACCAACAAACTGCTCTAATTTTAAAAAGTAAGAAAGAAAAAAACAGTATGGCAATTATCTTAATTTGGTAATTAACTTAATGTTAAACCTCTTCCTGCCAGCAACAATTCATGTCCCCCAACGACATCTAATAAATTCTAAATCGATCTGCCTCCATCTAGTGGCAAATAACACACAGGTGGCTCCTGTGACCAGATAAAGACTGAGTAGATTGTGCCAGAAAAGACTTTCACTTAGTGGGCGTGAGCGAGAATGAAATCTTTACATTTTGTGGGTTTCCTGCCCACAGGGATAGGAAGGCCAGGGTCTAGGACCCCAGCCACAACTATTAATGAGAAAATGGGGTAATAAAATAAAAGATAATAAAAAGAACCTCCATTGACCCTATGTCCCCATCCAGTAACCCTCCAAACTATCTCCTCTCCTTCATAGCCAAACTTTTGAAAGAGATGACTGCATGTTCTGCCTGTGCTTTCTCATCCTTACTAATTCCTCATCTCCTGGCCATCTGATTTCTGTCATGAACTCCCCATTGAAAATGATCTCCCCACTGACACACTTATTAACATCCCATGGGAAATTAATGGTTCTCCCAGCAGTGTTTGAAACAGTTCCCATTCCCTCTTCTTTCCTTAGCATTCACCACTCCCTGCTCTCCTCATTTTCCTTCTATCTCTCTGCAACTTCCGTTCTCCTTCTCTTAGCCCCCTGGTTAGATATTGATGTTCCTTGTGCCCCGCCCTCTCTCCCATGTGGTCTTCGATTTCTCACTCTGTACAGCATCCGGGGCTGAGTGCACCCACTCCTGCAATGGCAGTTACCTCTTGTAATATGAGGACCCCCAAATGCACTTCTCCTGCCCGCCCTGTGCTGTGGATAGGCCTTCTAGACTGTGGATGAACCCCAGGTGCCTGAAGCTCAACATGTACTCATTTGAACCCATGATTTTTGCCTTCAAAATTTCTCATTCTTTTGTGTTCCTTCTCAGTAAATGGCACCACTGTCCACCAGTTCCCAGCTCAGAAACAAGGCAATTTTCTTTTCTCTCCCTCTTAGCCAATTAATAACCATATCCTGTTGGTTCTACCTCCTCTTATCTCATGAACCCACTCTCATGGCTATTTTTCTAGACAGGCATCATCAGCTAAATAACTTCAAAAACCTCGAAAATAAATCTTGCCTCCAGTCTCACCCACCTCCCAAGTTTGCCATGCTGCTGTGCAGAGTGATCTGCATAAGATGCAAATTTCAGCATGATACTCACCTGCTTAAACCCTTTAAGTGGTACCCAAAAGACCTTAGGATAAAGACCATACTCCTTAATATGGCTGATAAATTACTTCATGATCTGGCTTCTAGTGGCTTCTCTTTCCTCAGTGTTTCCTTTGTATGCCAAGCTACAGCCCATGAACTAAGAACTGCTCAATAAGAATTGAGCACATCTCAGCAGGATCTCATTGACTGCCAAATTATACACTACCTCAAATAGTGGGGCTTTTGAGGACTCTGGAGAAACCCAGACACTATGGTCAGGGCAGATAGCTCATGAGTTTGGTGCCTTGCCAGTGGGCCCTACTTAGGGGTTTGTGCTCCCCAGTGTAACAGAATTGGACTCAGTTGTGGTTTCCCTACATATGGCTTTTCTGTCCCTTTATTTGAACTAGTTGGTGCTAGTTGGTAGGTGTACATCCAAGAGACTTGAATCTTTGGGCTGTCCATGTGCCAGCTGGGCCCTGAGCCTCAATGGAGTTGCAACACCTATTCTCCAGGTCTTTGGACTCAGCCAGGACAACTAACAAGGAGATGAGGATGGACAACCACCATACCAAGGAACCGAGACAGCCTACAACTGCAAGCAAGAAAGTCCCATCCATTCAGTCCCACGGTTGTTTGGCACTGAAGCCCCCTCTCAATTAGAGGTGGAGTGGACTTCACCATTCCAGAAACCTCAGGATTGGGAAATGAACCATGGACTAGAGTAGGCTTACTGGTATTCTACTATAGGCTTATTGTGATTCTAGCAATGGAAGAACTTATATCACTGATGTGGAGGCAGTGGCCACTGGAGGTTCTGAGGGCAGGGAGAGAGAAAACAGGTATAATACAGGAGCATTTTGGGGACTTGGGAATTGTCCTGATTGACATTGCAATGACAGATACAGGCTGTTATATATCTTGCCATAACCTAAAGAATTGTGTGGGAGAGAGTGTCAACTACAATGTAAACTATAATGCATGCTTAGTGGCAATGCTCCAAAATGTGTTCATCACTTGCAATGTATGTACCACACTAATGAAGGATGTCATTAATGTGGGTAAATGTGGGTGGTGTGGGGAGTGGGGCATATGGGAATCTCCTATATTCTATAATCTAAATATCTTTTTTTTTTAATTAAAAAAAAAAAAAAGTATTAGTTGTTGTTTGGTTGGTTGTCTGAATGGGCACCTAAACTTCTCAGGGACTGTCTCCTTTCATTCTCAGTATTATAAAGAATTATATACCAAGTTGTCCAGCTGGGTATATGTAGTATGCCACCAAAGTCTCATTTCCATTGTTCTTTTTACTTAGCACACTCCTTCCTCAAATTTCAAAGCAAATCACTAAACCTCTGAAACTGAGAAATGTTTTGCCACCTTCATTTCTGCCAGATGGGCCATGCAGTTTCACATGCCTACATCTCTTCTCACTAGGCTGTATTTCTCCAGTTGAAGAAATCTGAGCTTCAAGACCAACCAAACTAAACAATTGCCTCTTTGAGGAAGTCATAGGTCGAATACATGGTCCCTGCTTTGTCATAGTTTTGAGAGCAGTGGTCATTTACCCTCTTGTCCTGGGCAATGAGACCCCAGAGTTTAGAGCTGTGCCTTCTTCTTAGGGTCTGGGATACATTAATTTCTCAACAAATGCTTGTTGAATTTCATGAGTCATGAATACTGTATATGGGTCCTCATGCTGAGCCAGGACAAGAAGAAATACACCACATTGCTTCCAACCCTCAAAGAAAATTCAGGGACAATAAGAAAAAGCTCTTTTTACATAAACTTCCATTTCCTTCCAGAGCATGACTTGTTCATTCACTCATTCAGCTCTGATAGCAACAAAAAATAGCATTTATGGGAGGCTAATAAATTAATCAACTTATCTGGAAACTTCATTTTGATGAAGACTCCATACAAATAACTACTATGGGGTTAATGTGTCTAGCTGTCACAAGAATTACATTAAGGAAGGTAGAGAAGGGATCAACAAATATGGAAACTTTTTTCTGATAAAACTTACCTTTTTTTGGACTTCCTGCCTAAAAATACAAAAGAAAAAGAAAGAAATGGCATCAGCAAAAAATAGGCAATTTCAGTTTTTTAAAGTAAGGGAGAAGGGAGATTCTCACGTCCAAAACTATCTTTTGAAGTGTATTATACATTTATTAGGTAGAACCCAACTGTATTTAAGGGGATTTGATATGTTGACTTAATGTTCTAATTCAAACAATAATGAACAGACAGACCAGACCAGAAGATGAACTCAGAGTTCAACTTCATTCTTCTATGTTGCTCATAAAGACAGAAATGAAGACAGAAATTTAAGATGAATTGCCTGGTGGTCAGACCTAATGTGACCGTTCACATGTGTATCCCTTCCTGACCCACCATCTCATCCTATGTGAAGATTCTTCCCTAAGAAACTTAGCTATTGGTACTATAAGAATATATGTCATTACTCACACAGCATCTTCTCTATGAGAATCCGTAAGAGAAATTTCACTCTGCTCTCAGTGGTAGGAATTTCACAGTCTTATCTAAGTGACTAGTATATTTTTGTCTTATAAACATAACAAATACCACAACTGCTATGCTTCCTTCTTTTGCTGGCTGCAAGGTAACTTGGAGTCAGATCTGAGACAGCCTTCTATCAAGTATACAGGACTTTATAACACAAATTTTTGTGTCCTAACTTCCTTCTTTGCTCCAACCTACTTTGGTTGTCTAAATTTTGTCTTTTTTTTCTTACTTATTTTTAGTTAATTTTAATTTTTTATATTGAATGCATTTTATGAACTTATATTCTTTTTTTGAAAGAAGCAGAGTATAAATAGATAGATAAATGAATCAACTGCAGAGTTTGGCTCCAGGGGAAATAAAAGCAGAAAAACTCTTTGAGTAGAAAAAGTCATTTGGAAGACAATATATTTCTGTGGTTGTAAACCAGAGCTTGAGTATCATCCGGCCTACGTGCAACTAGTATTTTGCCACCTGTAGTGTGTCTTTGAACAGCTGTCTATCTTCTTCTTTATCGCAAAAGGGGTATAATAATTATGCCTTCTTCATTGGGCTAGTAAAAGTAAATGTATTCAAAGTATTTAGGCCAGGGCCTAACAGTTAGACCTAGTTCTGTTACTGTTTTAAACCTTTAAAATGTTAGCAAGTATTGTTTTAAATCTTTCTTTGACAGATTTCCATGACATGGAGCAAATGCATTTGAGGTTGGAGAATCAAATCTGAGTTAATTTAAGTTTCCATTTGTTTATCTTCATATAAATACATTTTTATTTTAGGAGCAATGAAATACATAGCAATAAATGAGCAAGAATCTGTTCCTATGTGAGGGTTTATTTTTGAAGAAAAGGGAACTAAGGGGGCATGTGTTCAGTTTCATGCCCTTTTCAAACCTGTGTGTTGGTTCAGGTGGAAAAGTCTTCCAACCACAGCAAAAAACAGAGTCTCATTGATATAAGGACAGTGGTTTTAGGGGACATATGTGGATAAAAGTTTGATGTCTGATTCTGGCCCCTGATTATATGGGATATTAGAGATTTGGCCAAAAACATCATTGCCTTGGTTTCCTCATTTAGGAAATAGGATCATTAATAATGACTAATGAAAGAATAATGATGCTAGGAACACAGAGTATATCCAGATAACCCATGAGCCCATGTTCCTGGAGCTGTCCTTATTTATTCCTTTATCAAAGAGAAGATCTAAAGTTTGGATACCAGGATAACTAAGGAAGGGGCCAAAATGCCATGTTCAAAAGGTCAATCCAAGGACAGAAGAACAGAAGTCAAGATTCTGGTTATTTCGTTGGCTACTGTGCTCTAAATATACACGTTCTCTTTCTCCAGGTTTCTTAACCTGAAAGCCTATAAAATTCTCAGAGTAGATGAATAATGTATATATGCAGCTTCATTGTTTTTCATTTTATCATTGCAAATGCATCAGCCACATTTTGTGTTAAAAAGCTCTGGGGGTTTAGCCTAGGAACCCAACCGTCATGTCTAACATGGTCTCTTTAGGAAAAAAATATGCTTCATGTTTCAAATAACCAACTTACAACTTACATTTTGGAACACAAGTCGTTTGTACATTGGAGGAGACAATATTGGGAGATGTTTTACAAATGGAGACTATTAAAATGTTACGTTGAAAATACCCCGACTTTCCTACAATGTCAGTGATGTTTAGCATATGTTGGCATAACTGTAACTAGCCTAACTGCCCTCTATCTGTTTCCTGTTTGCCCCACACTGGTTCCCACAGCAGGGGCATGTAAGTTATCAGTTTGAGATCTTGTACAGAAATGACTCCAAAGTAAAAAAAATTAAAAACAACCCCTCTGCTTTTCTCATTGCTGCTTATAAAACAACCTTAGCCAGCTAATCTCCTTACTGAAAAACTCATGACTTTGATTCTATTCTTTTAATTCTATGAAAATTTATTAAAAGGTTTTGGAACTTGGGAATAAAGATCCCTCCTTGAGGTAATTCACAGCCCTGAAGTCATTAAAGGTTATTTAGAATATAGCCAGCTTATTTCATTGGGCAGTATAGAATCACCCATCCTATTTTTTCAGCCCGTCAGTTCTGCCATCATCACTCAAGGCAGGAGGAAATAAAGGATGATTGGGGTCAGGCTACAAAGTCTCGGAGGAAAGGAATATCAATGGTGGGAGAAAAATGTCATTCTTTTGCATTAGTACAGTTCATAGTGCTTAATACAGTATTTTAAGGTGGTGAAATCCACCTTGGCAGAATTTCTAACAAGAACAGAGACATTTTAACTGCTCACTGCTCTCAGGGCACAATTAAAGTTCTTGCACAGTGACAGCATCATTCCTGTTGTCTTTGTGGGTTGGCTAGAAAACTAACCCAACACTCCCTAGTTTTAAGCTTGGGATGAACGATCAGTTCATGGTGGAAGACCATTAAGGATTGGTAGATAATATTCTACAATTGTCCATGTGGGAGATGGGGCAGCCTTTATATACCATATTCACTGAACAGGATGCATGCTAATTAATTTGATGGAAGTGGAATTAAACTTCCAATCAACTGACCCCAAACAGAGGGAGCACAGAGAAGCTGATTGTTGTTTGAGATCATCCACGCATGACCTCTGAACTTGGGGCAGGAATGCCTTAAAAGCTGCTTAGTATACATGAATGTCACAGTGTTGAATGTTTTAGCTAGGTGAATGCTGCCAAATGTGACAGTGCATGCCCAAGGCCCATTGGTGAGGCCCATTGGTGACCATGGGCCTGTAACCAGCACGATTGTCCCACTTTAGGGCTTGAACACATTCAGGGTGGAGGCAAAGGAAGTGATACTATTAATCTTCTCTTGCGGTGTTCCATCTACTATTCTGGGCAGCAGATAGTAGCTTCTCAAAGCAGCCCTCCTTCTTCCCTTTTCTTCTCCAATCCAGGGTGGAGGGAGAACATGAGCATGTGGTACAAATAGTTAGAACTTGCAGCCTTGCAGAATAAGCACTGGCAAGAACACTTGGTGACTTCTCTCAGTGTTATGCACTCCCACACAGAAGCCAAAGAGCTATGTGACTCTTGAAGAGATCAGGTATTTGGCACCAGTGCCTTGAAAACTTAGCAGACCTTAGATTTACTTTCTAGTGGAATCATAGCACCAAAATCAAAGGCATATAAGCTTGTAGAAGACAGAGATCATGTCCTTTTTTTTTTTTTCTAAAATTAAATAAGATCAAAGAACCATTAAAACATCTGATTTAACTCAGCTACCACCCTAGCAAGTTGCCTTAAACATACTTATTTTTTTTTAATGTTTGTTGAGTGAAAAGTAAAAAGCAGGCAGCTTATTTTAATGAAAGTTGTACCAGGCTACTTCACATGTCCCCAGGGACTGGTGTCTCTAAAACATAAAACTTGGCATCCTGCTTCAGTTGAGTAGATCGTGCTTAATTTCCTGTGGGTCTCTCTCTATTTTTTTCACTTTAAAGTTGTATTGTTTTTATATGAAGTTAAACTCACATACCTTTTTTTAATCTCCTTGCCAACCAAATGATAAATGCCAGCCCAGAAAATGCTGTAACCATGACAGCCACCGGAATGAAGAGGGGGTTATAGTCACCCTCCTTGATCATTGAAAAACTCCTGTCTGATTCTGAAAGAGAAATCAGTAAGACACAAAACGTGAGGCCACTAGCATTATTTCCTTAGTGCCCTCTAACAATTTTTTATTTTTTTCCTCTTTTGGTCTCCCAATAATAGCCCATTTGATACAAGAGGCTGTCCATTTGATGCCATTTCACAGATGAGGAAAGTGACATGGAAAAGGCCCATGATTAGTCCGTGGCAGAAGCAAAGACTAGACCAGCCTCTCTAGCCCAATGCCTATAGAATCCTGATCCCCAGATTTGCAGTTCATGGAAATGTATCTAAAATTCTTGGCAGGAAGTGGTCACCCTTGTATTTAGCTCCATGGTCTTGTACAATGGTTGGGACTCCAAAAGCCTGAGAAAAGCCAAAAGGTTTAATACAACTTCAGGAAAAACAAAAGACAGTGATCTGAACCAGATAACTTGTCAGTCAAAGGAAAACTTTTAAAGCTTTTACTTTAAAGGAGCTGTAAATAAAATGCACTTGATGTAAATATGCCAAAGACCTACACTAATCCATCTCTCAAATTATGTAGCCCTACCTCTTCCCTCCACTTCCTTGACAAATACGTAAAATGATGTATCTATTTATCCTCTTGGAAGTATAAACTAAGTTCATTTGGGGGCTTTATTGAAAAAAATACCAATATGAAAAACCTACAAAATTTGTCCTCTAATACCACCAATTGAAGGAACCTACGTTTGCATATTGGCATAGGGTCTGACTGTGTTCCTTATTCTTCACATTGCTGTGTTAAACCCTTTTAAGGTTCTTCCACCCCCACACCCAAATAAGTTCCCAGAGGATCCAAACAGAGGACATGTATTGGCTGGTTGAGGAGATGGACAATAGGCCAGCCTTAAGAGGAAACTTCCCTGATAAGCCTGATATGCAATCCACCCCTAATCACCAGATGCTTTCTTCCTGCTCCCCCACTCTACTCCCTGGCTGTGGACCACACAGATATCTGCTTCTCTGACAGATCCTATCATTTAAAGACTTTTGCCATTGGTACAGGGAGCCTCAGGGTCAACTTGGTGGCTATTTTTTCACATGCTAACTTAATAGCACCTATTGTAGGCACTATGCCAAGTGGATGATATAAAAAGATGAGGAAGACATAGTTCTTCTCCTGCAAAGATAGATATGGGAGGCATTAGCTTAGTGATAATTGAAAAGTACCCACTATTTGGAGAATTAAACTAACATAACCAATGTAGAGGCATTTCAATGGACTAACAGAGAAATCAGATTGTAGTGGAATAGAAAAATGAATAAGAAATGAAATAGTAGAGAATAGATTTAAAGAGTTAAGTTGTTATGGGGGAAAGTGGGAGGTGGGGGGAGTAGGACATATGGGAATACCTTATATTTTTTTATGTAGCATTTTATGTAATCTAAGTATCTTTTAAAAATAAATAAATATATTTTTAAAAAAAGAGTTAAGTTGTGAAAAGGAGTTGAGAATTGGCTGAAAAGAAAGAAATAAAAGCATATCTGGGCAAACTTACTTTGACATATTGGACTAGGGCTGGACCAGGTTCCAGATGATCCACAAATAGTTTCATTCTCCCCAATTAACTTAGTTCCCTCTGAGCAGTGGAACTTGCATGCAGAGGTGAAGCTGAAGTTTGCCAGGGGGTGATTACAGTCCATGGTTCCCAAATCAGGTGCTATTACAGGCTCACACAGAATCACTTCAACGAGAAAGAAAAAAACTAGTATTTCTGGGCAGAGACCCTCCCTTTACCAAAGATTTTTAAGCGGAAGCTGTCTGACTCAACCATCCAATGAACCTCCTGGCAATCAGAGCATTCAAAGCCTGGGGAAGCCTGCTGCAGGCTGCTGTCCAGCTGTGGTGGCTCTCCAATTCTGCCAGAAGTGTCAGACCACATTGTCCCTATCTCAGGGCTCTCAAGAAATATTCTCTGTGAAAGTAGAGAATTTTCACTCTTTAACCTGTTCTAAAGTCTACCAAAGTTGTTTTGAAAAGCATCGCAACTCCCTGAAGCAAGCCACCCCATTTCTATAAAATTCAGCAGCTTGTTTGGTTTAGTTCTATGAGTTAAGTAAAGAATTTTGATAGTTCTTTTAGAATTAAACACTTAAACTAGTGCATCGGTAGCACAAATGTAGACAGCATAACCAAAACTTCGAAAAGTTTGGCTGTCACTAGGTTTCTCCCATATAAGGATAATCTTCTTGGCAACTAAGAAAGCAAAAATAACATCTATTTCCAATGCAAACAGCTAAAGAAGTTATGTTTTTGTTCTTCACAGCAGTTGTTATTCTCCAGAGTTCAAGGAGGAGGAAAACTAAAAAAAGACCAAGAATAAATCAAATAAAAAAATCAAGAAAGACCTTTTCTCACCTGAGAAGGAAATTGGTTGGTGTTAAGTAAAACACCACATAAAATAGGTGCTATTGAGAGAAGAGGACAACAAAAATTTAATTGATATTCAACAAGACTGTTTATTTATGCCATGTCAATGAGAAAAAAAAGAAAAGAAAAATTGCAGAGTAACCATACTGTTGCTGTAAATCACATACACACTTTGAGATGACTTCAGAGACAGAGTATTTGGTTGCTATTTTTTGACTGGGGTTTTTCTTTTTAACTTTAGTAACAATAACTCATATGACAATCATCAAAGTATAATCTAAGTTAGGTTAAATTTTGCTCCAGAAGAGCATATGGATTTCTTAGCAAGACTCTGCATTTTCCCAGTTTGTAGACCTAGGAATACTGAGATAAAGCTGCTAATCTGAACAGTTACTCACTTTGACAGGCTGGTTCTGGAGATGACCAGTTTCCAAATGGTCCACAAGTAGTTTCGTCAAACCCAATTAAGTCTGTTCCCTCAGAGCAGTTGAAGGCACACCGTGAGCCATAGTTGAAGTTTCCCAAAGGATGGGTACAGGCCATGGTACTCAACTCAGGAGCCTCCAAAGGCTCACACTGAACCACTTCAATGAGAAAAGAAACAGTATTCGGTAATATTAAGAGGACCTGATGCCAAGGTTTGAATCCTAGCTCTGTTATTTGATAGCCATGTGCCCTTAAGCAAGATTACTTGACCCCTCCAGCTTCAATTTCTTTATCTATATAAAAGAGATAATGATAATTGTATCAACTTCATAGAATTGGTGTGGGATTTAAATGATTTAAAGTAAGTCAAGAATTTAGAACAGAGCCTGGCTCATAGGAAGTCCTAATTAAATGAGAGCTAGTCTTGTTATCTTTAGCATTATCTAGGAGACAATATTTAAACCCAGATAGGTTTACATGGGAATGACCAGCTCAGCTTTGGAAATAGCTATCACAACAGAGCTCCTGAGCATACCAGAGTATTGGGAGAAGGAAGTTCAGAGAGTTAGCCACCATTATCATATCTTCTTTACAAGAGGAAAAGATAAGCTTCAGGAAGCATCTTGCCCTTGATTCTGTCTTCATCCACTATAGCTCAGTTCTGGAACTTCAGTGGTTGTGATTTTGATAACCCTCTCCATAAACTGTATCTATTTCCCTGACCTGATTGGTTGTCCATTAGATCCAATTAAGATTTGGAAATCAAAGTCTTTGAATTTTAGGCCCTGAGATACCATTTGAGCAAGTGTTGAAACTCTTGTGTTTTATTTCTTACCTACCAATTTTGAGCCATCTTTCTGAACTATTTCTTGAGATCTAAGTGAAGAAAGGACTCCAGGAATTAGAAGAAATTTAATATCATCCTCCAATAGGTCAAGTCCAAATTATAATAAATAATATTGTCCAATTCAATTCAGGTTCACAAACAAGAGCCTGATATATTCCAGACATAGTGCTGAATTCTCAGGATGCAATGATAAATAAGATACTTACTGACTTCAAGGAGTTGTCAATATACCAGGGTAGATGGACAAGAAAACAGATAACTTCAAAAAATGCAGGTAGAATAAGAAAGAAATGTGTGGAGCTATGGGAACACAGAATAGGAACACTTAACCTGTCTTGGGGTCCAAAGAAAGCTTCCTGGAAGAAATGGTGCCTGACCTATGTCTTAAAGATAAGCAAGTGTGTTAGTCATGTGCAAAATGAGAGAGAAAGCCAAGAACAAGGTCAAAGAGACACAAAGCAGATGAGTGGAAAGTGTGGACAACTACAAGCATTTTGATATTCCTAGAAGGAAAGAGGAAGAACAGTGAAAGATAGGAGCCAAGACAAAGTGATCTTAATTTTTTTCATTAATTTATTGAGCACTTCTATATGTCAAGTCTTGAGGAGCTTAGATTTCATCCTTAGGACAAATGATGGGTAGAAATTAAAAAGTGGATGGTCACATTTTTGTGATGTTTGTTTGATTGTTTTTAATTGACTAGACTGCCAACAGTATGACTAAGTATTTCAGGGGAGCTAATTTAAAGTTGTGGAACACAGCTAGGAGATTACTGAAATAATCCAGGAGAAAGCTAATGAGAGCAATGGTAGTAGAGTTGGCAAGTAGGAGGCAAATTGGAGAAATAACAAGTTATAAAAATTGCTATTGTGTTACCTAGCATAAATGCAAGGGGAGATGTGAGAGTCTCACAAAAGAGTGTCCATGTAAATGGTGGAACCACATACTGATATAACAAATACAGAAAGGAAACCTGGTTGGAGACCATTAGTTTTACAAATTCCTTTGGGCATCCAAAAGGATATGTTTAGCATATTCGTAGTTCAAGTCTAGAGACACAGATTTGTCAGTCCTAAGCTCACATAAATTTGTGAGTCCACAAGAGTCAGTGAGTTTGACCAAAGGGATCATGTAGAGTCAGAATAGTAATAGACAAAAGACAAAAGCTGAGAAATCACAACAGTTAATAGGCTTAGTTAGGTATGTATCCATGAAGATACTCTAGGAGAAATGATCACAAGTAGAAAGAAAACCAGGAAAGAGCAATGTAACAGAAAAAAAAGACCCCAAAAAAAGGAGTAAGCTATTTAAAAAGGAGTGAAGTGGGCATGCCAATGATACAAGGATTAAAAAATTAAGTTCAGGAATGGGGTAATGGTAAAGTACTAGATAGGAGTCATGGCTCAAGGACGGGGCAAAATGAGTTAGATTTATTCCCTTGGTTGGCATTTAAATTTATTTTGGTTTTAATTCTTTATCTATTCCTACAAACATTGCTTTTTCTTTTTATAATTTTCAATTTCATGCACCAAACACTTCACACATAATTTTGAAACTCAATCAACATCATTCAAAGGATTTGATGTTTCTTTCAGTAGAGAGTTGACTGGGTCAAAGGCTCCTCGACTTTGAATCTGTGTATTCTCTTCCTTCCATTTCCACCACCATGTCTCTGAATGATTTCAATAGACTCTTAATGATTCTCCCCATCTTCTCTCTCTGCTCTCCAATCCATCCTATGAACTCTATCTAGAAAAACTGCCCTAAATGCAAGTGTCACCAAATAAAGACCACACTTTTTCCTTAAGGAATCTCTGTTCTCCACAAACTTACTCCAGCTTATCTTTCTTTTCATCAAAATCAAATATGATGCAAATATTCTCGCTGTCCTGATTTTGTGATAATCAGGGTAGACTAAACATTTGCTATATTAGAAACCATACATGTGTCCCCAGACCTAGTTTTTCTCCCTAGGTCTGGTTTTTAGAATGCTGGTGATAAACTAAGCCTGATTTATTATATGACCATCCTGTATGGGAAAAGACTGTAACTCTAGGTATCTTTGGTCAACCTTAAGAGATATAGCAGGGGGACGGATATGGCTCAAATGGTTGGGCATCTGTCTCCCATATGAAGGGACCTGGGTTCGATCCCCGGGACCTCCTGGTAAAAATATAAAAGAGAAAAATATAGAAGGCACGTGGGCCACCAGGCCCTGTGCGCGGGTGCGCCACCAGGCCCCACAAGCAGGTGAGCCCCCCCAGGCCCGGCATGTGGGTGCGCCTCCAGGCCCCACGAGCAGGTGTGCCATCAGGCCCTGTGCATGGGTGTGCCGCCAGGCACTGCGAGCTACGCAGCAAGATGATGACGTAACAGGAGAGTGACACAAGGGAGAACCAAGACAAGATGTGCCAAAAAAAACAGGAACTTCGGTGGTACAGGCAGTAGGATGCCTCTCCCACATCAGAGGTTCTGAGGATTGAATCCCAGTGAAGACAGGAGGAGAAGGATGAGAAGAGAGGGCAGGAAATGGACACAGAGAGTTGCCCAGCGAATGGGCACAGAAACAGCAAAAATGGGTGTGTGTGGGGGTTAAAATGGATAAAAGTAAATAAACAAATAAATAATCCTTAAAAAAATGTATAGGGGAGTAAGATACAGACTATAGTTAGTAGTAACACTTTGACAATGCTCTTTCATAATTTGTTAACAAATGTTGCACAACAATGCAAAGTGTTTGTGGTGGGGTGATATGTGGGAGCCCTGTATGATGTTATGCATGTTTGTTTTATAAGTTCACAATGTTTACTGAACACTTATAGTTTATGCATGTTCATGTATGAATAATATACTTCAATAAATTGTTTCAAAAAAAAAATCAGATATGAGCATATGTCGTTTCCACTAGTTAATGGGACCGAATCTGTGATAGAGCTATTTGTATCACCTGAAATACACAGTCCAAATAAATTTGTTTAATTTATTATTATATATCTTCGCAATATACCATGTATCATTAAACTTTTCTCTTTGTCATGACTTTGAGGAGAAGTGAATTGAAACTTCATGCTGACTTATGAAATCTTCACGGGAAGCTAGAAACCTTGTGAAACCATAGCTTTCTGATTGAAACTTCCCATTTCTCAGAATAGTTAGTATCATTTTGTCCCAACCAACTTCCATAAATTATAATAACATCTGTAACTTTACACAGGGAGAAACCAAGAAAAGAGCTTACCGAATTGGCATTGGGGTCCATAATACCCCACATCACAGTTGCAGGTGTAATTATTGATGATTTCCACACATTCCCCATGGCCGCTGCATGACCAGGGCTGACAAGAAGCTTTAAGGAAGTCATAAAAAAATATTTTAATGTGGTTACTTTATAGAACTCATAGCCATTTCTTTCGAGTTTGAAAACTTTTTTCCTGAAACTTTTAAAATAAACAAGCAACGTTTATTTGTATATTCATAACAATTTTGGATAAAAATCATGTGCTCAATTTTATTTATTTAGTATATTAGCCATATAGCCATAGACATTTATTTTATTTCAGAATGAATTTACAATAATAACACTCTATAACATTTAGGGGGAAATTAGTGGTATTCATTAAAACTCTTTAAATTACTTGCTTTTAATGTAAGAAATAGATTAAATGAGACCCTCACCCAATCAGTTTTGCAATATGTTGGCAATTTCTTTCTTTATAAAAAGTATGGAGATTAAAAAGTCCATATTCGCTAAAATCAGCAGAGTCCAATTTACAAGAGACACTATTATCTATGTTTCACTGTAAAAATATGACTTGGAAAAATGTTGATCCTTTTGGAAATATCAGAGTGTTTACAGAAATTTTCACACACCTCAGATAGTACAATGTTTCATTATATAGAATTAC
>JAQZBX010050267.1:0-19705 GCA_029593785.1 Cabassous unicinctus | reverse complement strand
TATTTCCAATTACTACAAATAGAGTCCATAATTCTCCTTGTTTCCTTTTAAGTGGATGTCTTTTATTTTGCTATATTTGATTATTCTTTTAGGATTTATTTATGAAATACATTTTTTGAAATTATGTCCTTATGAAAAGAATTACTTTATACTGGGGAAAGTGGATAGCAAAAGAGTGAAGTTGGATCTTTACCTCACACTATATACAAAAATTAACTCTGAATGGACCAAAGACCTAAACATAGGAGCTAAAACTATAAAACTTAGATTATTATTATAAAAATCATAAAAAGAAGAAAATATGGGGGGAACTTTCAAAATCTTGGATTTGTTATTTCTTAGATATGGCACCAAAAGCACAAGCAACACAAGAAAAAATAGATAAAATGGACTTCATCAAAATTCTAAAATTTTGTACATTAAAAGACATTATCAAGAAAGTGAAAGGACAACCTACATAATGGGAGAAAATAATTGCTAAATATATATCTGATAAGATTTTACTACCCAGAATATACAAAGAACTGCTACAACTCAACAACAAAAAGACAAAGTACCAACTTAAAATATGGGCAAAGAACTTGAATTGACATTTCTCCAAAGAAGATATACAAATAAGCACATGAAAAGATGCTCAACATCATTGGTCAATGAAGTTGAGAAATGCAAATCAAAGACACAATGAGATACCACTTCACACCCACTAGGATGGTGATTGTTATAAACAAAACAAAACAGAAAATAAGTGTTGGAGAGGATGCAGAGAAATTGGAACACTTAGATTGTTGGTGGAAGCCAACTGTGGAAGTCAATTTGGCAGTTACTCAAGGTTGAACATAGAATTACCACATGATATAGCTATCCCACTTCTTGGTATATACCCCAAAGAATTGAAAGCAGAGACAGATATTTGTACTCCATTGTTCATAGCAGTATTATTCACAATGGCCAAGAGGTAGAAGCAACCCAAGAGTCCCAACAGATGAATGGATAAACAAAATGTGGTATATACACACAATGGAATATTATTCAACCATAAACAGAAATGAAGTTCTGATACATGTTACAACATGGATGAAACTTGAAGACATCATATTGAGTGAAATAAGCCAGACACAAAAACACAAATAGGGTATGATCTCACTTACATGAAACACCTAGAAAAATCAAGTTTTATAGAGACAGATAGTAGGCTACAGGTTTCCAGATTGGAGGGTAAGTGGTAGGGAGACTTATTGCTTAATTGGTGCAGAGTTTCTCATTAAGGTGATAAAAATTTTGCGTAATGGATGTTGGTGATGGAAGCATAATATTGTGAATGTAATTAATACCACTGAATTATACACTTGAAAGGGGTTAAAATGGGAAATTTTGAGTTGTACCTAGGTTACTGCATTAAAAAGTTAAAAATGACAATAGCAATTTTCATCCTCACAACAAAAAGAAATTTTGGGTCTGTCTGTATTCTTGTTTTTGAAATCCTGTACTCAGAATATATTTTTTGCTCTTTTTTTCCAGTTTAGCAAGTGAAAATTGTAGCTCTATATTTCTTTAATTATTACAATTATAGAGTTGCTGAATCCTCATGCTTCTGACTACCTGCTGACCCACATAACCTTTCACTTCTTTCCAGTGTAAATCTTAGGCATTATATATTTTTGGCTCCTTTCAAGCATTTGTTCTTTTGGAATGAATTTTAGATCAATCTTCATTGAAACAAAGATTAAGTTAATTTGGGAATAGTTGACCTGTCTACAATGTTGATTCACCCCATACAAAAACAAGATTCCTAGTCCTTTATCTGTTCAGATTTTATTTTGTTCTTCTCAATAAAATGTTACATTTTTCAGTATGATCTGCACATTTAATGCTCACTCTAGCAGAGTGCCCAGCACTTGGTAGATGTAAAATCAAGATTTAGAATGAGCAAACAAGTAAAGTAAAATGCCTACTTTTACCCAGCAGGTCAGAAGAGGTCCAGGACTCAAGCCCCAGGCCTCATAGGCCCAAGTTCAACTCTCTCTTTGTGACATTATTGGGCCAACCTGGCCCAGAAAAATAGATGCTACAGGTTTTCCCACTTATTTTATGGGCCAAAACACTGAGTAGAGCCCAGCACTGAGAAAGTGGAGGTAAAATCTAGTTCTTGCATTTTAGCCTCACAACAAGCCTGCTGGTAGATACAATTACATATGAAGCTTTTGGAAGTAGGCTCAGAGTGATCATCTAACTTGTCCCTTCTGCCAGACCCTGCCAGCACCACGTCAGGACCTGAGTCATGACACCAGCATTCTCTCAAGGTGAGCTTTTGCCATCCCCTCTTTTTCTTCCTTCTTCTGGTTCAAGAGCGGGTTGGGAGTCCTGGCACCAAGAGCAGAACACTGGAGCAGCCTGAACCTCCATACTCAAACACATGCAGAGAGTTCAGCCTCCTGGGGAAAAGGGCAGGGATGGCAAGCACCAGAAAGACTGTGAAGGCCTGTGAGGAGCCTGCCCATCTCACCTGCAGAGCCAACCTTCGGTCACTGCAGTGGCCTCCAGGGCTAGAGGCATGAAACTGTCACAAAGACCAGAGCTAGAGAAAGGCTGTCATGGGCACTGACACCATTTTTAACCACCTGGGCTGGTGAAGCCTGGGGTTACCTATATGTTATTTAAAATAATCCTCAAACAACTCCCATTTGACACACGAGCAAACAGCCCCAGAAAGGTAAAATGGCTTGCCCATGAGTGTGCACCTAGGTGGTGGCAGGGCTAGCTCCCTCCCATCCCCACACTCAGTGACCACATGTGCCCCTTCACACCCCATGTCTCATGAACTGCCTGGCCCCTGCTCTCACAGCACACAGACCCGAACACACAGAGCTGACCTGCAGTTTTATTAGAATTCACCTTCTAAAAACTGAGTCAAGTGGGGTCAGGTGTCTGGATCGCAGCTTCAGGTGGGAAGAAGAACAGAGAGGGAAGGTGGAGCTCAGGTCAGGAGCAAGGACGTCAGTAGCAAAAATCAACTCTCCAAATAATTCAGCAAGGAAAGGACATCCTTAAGACTCAGATTCCGTGTGCTCATTGACTGGAGGATGCGTTCCTTGCTGAAGGTGATGGTGCCCCGGGAGAGAGTAAGGTGAGGAGGGTCAGAGGTGGAGCACACATAGGCCCTGGACCCAGGGCAGGGCTTCCCTATCCCTCAGGATCACTCCATCCTCAACCACAAGGATGAAATCTTCCCTGTCACTCAGCTCCATTCCCAGTGAGAACCCCTGGCCCACAGTGTGAAGTGGGGGCTGATGTCAGACCAGCAAGGCTGAGGATGGCTCCCTAATCACCCATGCCTGGGGTTAGGAGGGAGTCTTAACCCCTGCCTGAGCAGGGAGGGCAGGAGATGAGAAGGTGCTGGAGGGCATAGGGGGGCTGGGCCTGAGGGAGGGGCAGGGCAGCTGAGTTTGGGTTTCAGTGATGCCTCTTCTTCCAGCTAAGTGTCTGTCAGCTCTTTTAGGAACAGTACAATTGCTATGTTTTTCCAGCCCCAACTGTTACTTCAGCATCCTAGCCCCATCTCTCCCCCACCCATCCTGGCTCCTAAGGCTGTATTCACCCAAAAGATGATGCTGAAAATCATAGGAGAAGCAAGGACAGGTGAACACAACATAGGCAAGCCAAAAGTTTTCATCCAAAAAACTTACTTATGCATGAGTTTAAGTTCTGGATAGAAAGCACGGGGATTTGGGCCTGGTGGGGGCCTCCTGACCATCTTACCTGCCAGCAGTCTTTGGATCAGACTCTGAGGCTCTTTTCTTTGGTGCACTTTTCCATCTTTACTGCTCTGAAGATTTGGTCTTCAAAGCCAGGAGACTGGATGAGATCAACTAAAGCATGAGTAGAGGCTGAGGACAGTAGGACAGTAGGACTGCATCCCAGGGCCCTTTAGGGTTTGGGTGGTGTTGATAAGGATGACAAAGCAAAGGAGATGGAGAAAGCATGGCCAGATACATAGGAGACCCTAAAGAGGGAGGGGCTCCCTTGGTGCAAAAAGTGAATCCAGGGGGAAAGCCCACTGCTACCTCTCAGGGACTGTGTATATTTTTCTCCCCCTTATGCTCTACCCCTAGGTGGGTGCCTGAGCACATATTAGGTGTTTAGTGAACTGAAGATGGCATCATTGTGTCAACTGGAAGACCCTAGGATTCAGCTTCTGGACAGTGTCTGACGTTGCTGTTCTTTCTGCCCCTCAGCCTTAGCTGAGGTCTCCCTAACACTCTAACCCATTCTCAAGGCAAGGCCTATGTCCTGATTCCACACCTTTCACCTTCCCCAGGCTGTCCCAGGCTCTACTAGAACTAACCCATGCTGGGCTCTTTTAGGACTTCCTTTTGGGAGGAGAGGGGAGAGAAAAAAGAGAACTTCAGACATGCAAACCCTCAGCAGCCAGTGGGGGTTTGGTTGGGGTCCCTGCCTGAGGAGGGCCATCTTGGGCAGTGACTCCAACATTCCTGTTATCAGAGCCAGTGCTAGGTTCTGGCTTCGTTGTGAGAAAGAATTCAAGGATGAGCCACAAGTTAACCAGGCAAGCAAAGAATTTATTGGGGGGTAAAGCAAGAGAACAAAAGTAGACCCTCAGACATGAGGGCAGGCATTCTCAAGGAAGAGAAATGCAGAGTTCTGCCCTGGGGTCCCCTGTTTTATAGCAGTATAGGACTCTAGGTTCTGTGCTGATAAGCAAGGGCTTAGGGTTGTGGGGGTTTAGGTGGGTGGGTGGTGGTGGTACCCCTCTTGCCCCTTCCTTCTTTGCTGGTTGCCTTCTGATAACACAGTTTTTAGGTGTGTGCTGTAAGCTGCAGGGTGTGTGCTATAAGCTGTAGGGTGTGTGTAAGTTGCCCCTTCCTAACTTGCCTGTGTGACTCAGTGGGTTAATGCTAGTCAGCAGGCCATTGCCTCAGTTTCTCTTACTAGGTGGTGTTTGCATGGCTTATTACGTTTTCCTTCCTCCTTAGGAAGGAGGAGGTTTTCCTTCCTCCTTCCTCCTATCTTGCCTCAAATCTCTGCTGAGAGAGTTAATCTTAAGTCTTAAGGGTGAGGGTTATTCTTCTGTATCTGCTTCCTGCTGATTAGGGATTGTAGTCCCTGCCTAGCAGAGTGTAAAACTCTCTTGCTACACTGCTGAGGCTAGGAGGAGGGGTGCTTGCTTTAATGGTGGAGACTGGGTGATATTCACACTGGAGCAAGTTGTTTTGGAATGCATTAATCCTGGTGAGATACATTGAGTTAGAAGCTTAAATATACAGGGGCATCCTAAGAGTATAAGAAGGATGGTTGACAGGGGGCCTAGGAGGGCTGTAAACCAAAGGAAGTGACAATGGAGTTCTGCTGGCAGCATTTTCTAGTCTGGTTGTGGTTTTGAAGGACTACAACTGCTTAAAGAATTGGTTTGGGTTTGCTAGATTCAATGGCTTTGAAGAAGACTGGTAGTGCCTGAGGCTATTGCTTCTCTAATTTCAAGCACACCCAGAAGTGGGTTTAGAGGAGTCTTGTTTGTTCCTTTTGGAGATTTGGAGCAAGAAGATAAATTAAAAGAAGAGTTTTTAAGATTGCCATGTTAGTAGCTAAACAAATTTTATCCACCAAGGGAGAGTTATTATAGTTGTTACGATAATAGAAGCTATAAGGAAGAAACAACACCAATAAGGGGTCTGTATTAGTCAGCCAAAGGAGTGCTGTTGCAAGGTACCAGAAATCTGTTGGCTTTTTATAAAGGGCATTTATTTGGAGTAGAAGCTTACAGTCATGAGGCCCTAAAGAGTCCAATTCTATGTACCATAAGAGGTACTTTCTCATCCAAAGTCATTTTGAAACAAGATGGCAGGTGATGTCTGTGAGGGTTCAGCCTTCCTTCTTCCTCTTAAGGCTCTGAGATCCCAGCTTCTTCTGATCTCAGCTGTAGGCTGGCATAAGGCACATCTTTCTCCCCAGGGCTTGTTTATTTCCAGGCTCAGCTGCTCTGTTTTATTCACAAGATCAACTGTAGACTATCAGGCTCATCTCTCTTCCCGGGGTCGGAGCTGTCTCCCTTCTTCTGTGTTCTTCTTCTCTGTGTATCTACTTCTATCTCTTTATTGAGCTTTCATTTATATAGCTTGTCAAGAGGGCAAGACTCCACCCTGCATGCCCTAATGATGTGGTAGAATCAAAGCCCTAGTTTTGATTTAATGAAGCAAAGGTAAACCCTTCAAATTTAAATCAATCAAAGGTATCATGCCCAGACGAACAGACCAGTTTACAAACCTAATCAATATCTCTTTTCTGGAATTCATAAATAATATCAAACTGCTGCAGGGTCTTACAGGGTTTAGGCTGTGAGGGTGCTGTTATGAGGTACTTAGCTTTTGCTTTTTGAAGTGATATTTCTGTCCATCCAGTGGCTGGCACTTGTATGTTTCAGGAGGTGCTTTTGGTGCATTGACACTTCCTTGGACAGTGGGCTTTACTCGGGATAAATGCACCTAGCTGGCAATCTCTTTAACTTTAACAGTTACTAGTTGGTTTGGTTGTGTGTAGCTGCCACGGTGGCAACCCAGTTGAGGAAGACATTGGATAAGCTTATTTGAAGTAGGAAGATTAGTCTAAAGATGCAAACATAAGTGTTTAGTGGGTACCCAGAGAGCGAGACTTTCTCTGGTAAGCAAAATGACAGTTGAAGTTTTTTCCATAGGTCCTAAGATATGGGCCACCAATGAGCAAGCTTCAGGTTTGCATTATACCATTCATGTCGTTTCTCCATAGGAGCAGGCTTTAATGCCAACTGTGTACTTTCTGCTTGCCTTACTCTGGGAATTATTTCTCTACTTGGTATATCCTTCACACAGCTGGTATGCTGCAGCACTGTTGGCCCTTGGAGGGAAGCACCGGTGTTTCACTGGCTTGGTGCATAGTGTTCTTTGGCAGTATGAAACAGAGCCAGTCTGGAGACAACGCTGAGCCATTGCCAGCTGGTAGGGCCACAGGAGTTTGAAGCAGCAACATAGTTCTATTTACTTCAGGAGCATAACCAGAGATGGCAGATACCTTTATAGTTTTAGGGCTCGTTGTGGCCCTTCTAGCCAATAACTCAAATGAAGAGACACTATGTATGGTACTGGGGGCCTGGTTTAAATGCTTAAGAGAGTTTGACAGCACTGAAGTTTATCCCCTTATTGTGTGGCCTTATGGATATGTTTACTGCTTTAAGGCACCGTTTGTGGCTAGAGTTGAGAACAGGCCTCACAAACTTGTATGATAGATACTAGGTTAGAATACTTTATAGGAATACCTAATGCCCCAGCTATGCACCACTCTGTGGCAGCCCCTTGACGGCCACTCTTTTCATGTGTCCACAGGGCTGCTGCTTTTGTGTGGGTGGGGCAGATAATTCAGATATGGGCTAGAGCATTTGCCTCTTGATTCCTAGGCAGAGAGGTTGTTTCTATGACATATAGCATCTTTAATTAAAACCATGATTAACAACATTATACTGTTACATCACATTATGCAGAAAACATTGTTAAATCTCTAGGAATTTTATACAATCTTTAAGTATTTATATGAACATTTTACCGATGTAACTTTGATTAACAGATGTTTAGACAATCTCTTTTAATTTGTAAAACACTTTCTAAACACTTTTCATTTAACTTATAACATATTAAGTGAACTTAACTATTTTTATTACTTCACTTTTTATAAGGTGAAATAACAAATTTTTTGCAATAGTTTGAAAAAAAAGATACATTTTAGGGTTTGACTTTGAGAAAGCAAACTGTTAAAAGTTATTAGGTTTGAGGACTTGTTCTCTTATACAACCAAGGGCATGGTAAAGATATCATAAAGTACAAGAAGCTATTTTGATAAAACAGAATTTCTGCTTTGTATACTTATTATTCTGGAAAAAACTTTTTATAGCTTTTTTCTAAAACAGATGAATGATTTAAGAAACTTTGTCACTTCAATAGAAAGAGAGCCAAATTTTAGTTTTGCCTTAATACACTATTTAATACTAAGGCTTTGAAAACTTTATAGATAGACCAATCAAATCTTACCCAACTTATCACAAAACTTCTTCTGCACTTTTTGTATTCATTCAGGTTTGTCTCACAATTTTCTTTTTTAATAACTAGTTGTTTTATATTGGAATTAAATTTCTTTCTTTTTTTTTTTAATTAAAAGAAAAAAAACACATTTTATATACTTTGCTTACTTAAGTTACTAAAATGATTTGGGAAACTGCTTCCAAGTAAACCTTTTACAACATACAATTACTATTAAAATTAAACAAATTTGTCAGAGTAAGGACTTAATTTGATTATATGCAAACATAACTTTTTTTTTTGAATACCTAGTAACATGCAATACTAAAACATTGATATGCTCATTGGGAATGCTCTTCAGAAATATATGCCTTGCTTAGTTTACTATTTTATCAGTACTTCAGTGAGAATATATTATGAAACATTTACAAGGACAGATTTCTGAAACAGTTTTCTAGAGACAAGTTGGCAGTATAGGCTGGCTGCTATGATGGCTAAGCCATTGTTGAATTGCAGGCTTACAAAGTGGCCTGCAATTTTAAAATTTCAAAATTGTGAATAACTTTAAAAGCACATTGACTGCCAGGTTTTAGTTTTATAGCTTTTAAGGACCTTTACTCTTTACTGAAATTTGACATTTGGACCATTAGTTACTTCATTTTAGGGCTGTTAAAAGGTTTAAATTGGGGAATTGCAGGACAGACTATGATTCTTAATTTCCTGGCCTAGTAGATAAGAGTTTTAGGCTAAACTTGCATTTCTTTTTCTTGTCACACCCAGCTCTACCCCCACAGCTCCTGCATAGAGAAGGAGGTCCTGGGGCCTGGATAAGACAAGGAGTTTGGGAAAAACTTTTTTCCTTTCCCAATAGTTTTCATATTCAGATTTCCATATGACCTTTTTATCCTGCTTAGCCTCTCTAATTTGGACTCAAAGAATATTTATTTATATATAAGCACTTATTTAGCTTTTAACAATTTGAATAGAGCTCTTTTAAGGATTTATATTTGTTAATTTGATTTTATCATTCTGAGTTGTGAAAATTTACACTGGCAGACACAAATATAAACTCATCTGTGTAATGGCTTTGTCTTAACTCTTAGTTACTCTTTCTAGTACATATATTTTTATAATATACTTAAAATATTTTTAAAAGATAGATTACATTAATGTTACATAAAAAATATAGAGGATTCCCATATGCCCCACTCCCTACCCTCCCACACTTTCCCACATTAACAACATCCTTCATTAGTGTGGCACATTTGTTACAATTGATGAACACATATTGGAGCATTGCTACTAACCATGGTCCATGATTTACATTATGATTTACATTTTGGACCATAAACTTTTATAAATTTTGATGAAATTTAACATGGCCTGTATCCATCATTGCAAGATCATGTAGAACAATTCCAACACCCCCAAAATGCCCCATGTTTCACCTATTCTATTCCTCCCTCCCTCTCCCTCAAGACCCACGGCAACTGTTGGAATCCCATCCTGGGGAGTCCTGCTATGTTCTCAAAGGGGGTGGGAATCTATCGAGAGCATAGGCAGTGCCTAAGAGGGGAGGACAGGACAGTATGTCAAGCCATCAATGTTGCAGGTAACAGTTTCGAGTATATTTTTACTTAAAACAAGTTGGGCACTTTTGTTTATTACCTAAGCAATTAAAACTATTTTATTAGTAACTGTAATGTTGCTAGGTTTTCCTGTTTTTCCAGCAGTTGAACTAATCCCATGTGATTTTTTCTTTTATACATTAAATCCAATTGCAAGATAGAATTGAAATTTAAAGACTCATTTTTAGGTTCCCTTCACCATTATTCAATTTGTAACAGGTGAATCCTAAATCTGATTTACAAGTTCTTAAGCATGAGCAGACTGACAAAGTTAAAGTAAGCACAGATTAGAACAGAAGTCTTTTACAAACTTTCTTAGCATAGAGGAAGACCAAACCTTAGAGTTAACTGCACTAAGCGCCTAGTTTCCATCCAGGGCAGAAACCTCATGCTGAAACTTTTCACTTTGCTCCTCCTGGAAAATCCCTGGGCAGCTACTAGGCATGGAGCTGGGAGACTCAGGGAAGCCTCACCTCTGACAAGACATGAATTGGGGCTGCAAATCCATTAGCTAACTCTTGCAAGGTTTAAAATCCTGCAAGTTTTTTTTTTTAATTTATTTTTAATACATACTTAGATTACATAAATTGTTACATTAAAAAAATATAAGGGATTCCCTTATGCGCCACTCCCCAGACCTCCCCCTTTTCCCCACATTATAACTTCTTTCATTAGTGTGGTACATTCATTGCAATTGATGAACACATATTGATGAACACGCATTGCCACTAAGCATGGACTATAGTTTACATTGTAGTTCACACTCTCTCCCACTCAATTCTTTAGGCTATGGCAGGATATATAATGGACTGTGTCTGTCACCACAATGGCATCCAGGTCAATTCCAAGTCCTGAAAATGAGAAGAACTGGGAAGCTTTTCTCCAGGAACCTTTTAATCATGGACCAAAGGCCTTTGAAAACTTCCTCCCTGAGGCAACACTGCAAAAGTCCTAGATTTTTTGATTCCCCATTCACTCGCCTTATCAGGTACAACCCGGCAGGTCAGGACTGAGTGTGTGGCTCTTATGTTATTAATAAATTAACGCTCTTACCTGCCACATCAATGGTTACCTGAGGCTCCTCGAGGTTGATGGTTTGCAGTGTTGTCCAGGGAGCCATGCCTGGCCCAGGCCCCTGCTGTCCCACCCTGAGGCAAGGCCCTGGCAGGTCCTGGAGACAAGGCAGCTTGGGGCCAGGGGTCCACCTCTCTGCACTTGAAGCAGGTTCCTGCTGATGTGGAAGTCTGAATTCAGGTGGCCCTGAGGTGACAGGGTGCTTGTTAGGGCAGCAGCTAAAAGGTGAGCCTATCCCTGGGCCTTTTGCTTGCCCTTCCTTACCTGTTTCCTCAGTGTGATGCAGTTTCAATTGTTGAAAATTGTGAAGGCTGTTTCTAAAAGGGAGTGAGTGGGAGTTTGGGGACCCAGGGAAAGTTTTTGCAGCTTTTTAAGGACCTCCAAGGCAGAATGGCTAATAAAGTGAGTTCCTAGCAGGATCTGTCCTTTTCTAGAGTTAGGATCTTTTTGTTCTTCCTCTGAGTAATTTCCTTGATTTTATTATAATTGACTGGGTTAGTAGTGCATTTCCCCATCCCTTTTAGGACACATGTGACCACATGGTCTTTGGCCCTGAGATCTAATTGTCCCTTCCTTCCCTCTTACACAGGTTTAACAGGAATTCAGGGTCCCATACAGAGGTTACTTTTGGCTGTCTTGTAAGTTGTACTGTGGCCATGTGATGTGGCAGGAAAGGATCAGTTTTTAATTTTTAACCCCTTGGTGGACAAGGTTGGCCAGTTTTTGAGAATGCACCCAAATGGGGAATCTGCAGGTATGCTAAACGTCATGCCCAAAGTTCTAGGGAGAAATGGGGCAAAGTTTGTCAGCTGAACTGGTATCCCAGACCCCAGCCTGACTGAAATTTCAGCTTTCAAACCGAAGCACCCAAGTTGCTTGAGAGCTAGAGGACGTTTGGAATTGGTTTCCAAACCTAAGCACCTAGGCTGTTCAAGTCTTGGGGGATGTTTGGAGCAAGTTTCCAAACTGAACTGCCCAAGTTGCTTAAGCCCTGGGGGACATTTGGAGCTGGTCTCCAAACCAAAGTGCCCAAGGTGTGTAATTAAGTCTTGGGGGATGTTTGGAGTTGTCACTCTTGCTCCCAGTGTCCTGAGAATTGCGGAGCCCATGCCGCTGGGCATCCATGGGGTGACCTAGGACTTGGGAGATGTCTGGGCCTGGGTTTCAGACCAAAGCTGCCAAGCCAAATTTTCTCCCTAGAAGGACAGTGAGCTCCTTCAGCTTGATTTTTGTCCAAACAGCTAGAGCTTGGAGGTCAGGGACCCGGCCTATAAGGGAACACAACTTTTCCACAGACCCTTTCGACATTGCACTAGATTTTTAAGATAATTAGGACGTAAGTTATCCTTTGAAAGATGGGATTCAAAATCGAAGGCACTGTTCAGGAAGTGGCCTAAGATTGATTTTATGACCTCTTGGGGAGTGGGTGAGGATTAAGCCTAGAGTTACGCTGAAACTATTTATGTTGCAAGCCCAATTATTTTTAAGATTTCTGCAGAGAGGATAAAAATGGCTTATCACAAGAAAACCAAGAGACTTGGTGTTGTTATGATCGCCTTGAGGGTTTTCAAGCTGTAGAAGGAGCATATGGTTGAAGTTAGAGAAAGGGGTAAGATGACAGAAGGAAAGTCTGAGAGCATTTGAGGCAACACTTACATTGGAAGGGATTAGAGTAGGGCAGATCTCCTGGATTCCTTACTTCCCTTGGACTCCTACTTGACTCAGGGAATATCCCCAGTCAGGTTCCAAGGGCAGTGTCACCCACCACCTAGAGTGTCCTTGATCTACAAGGCATGGGTGCTAGCCCCTACCACCTCTGAAAAGGGAGCCAGAGGACTATAAATGAACCAAGCTTATATCCTTTGGGGAGACCCATATGAAAATGGAGACAGACATAAACATGGACAGACATGTATGATCCATATCCTCCACCAGGCAGATGCACATAGACTTTGGTTAGAAGTCAAAAACTCACCAGTCTCATTGGATGGAGGAAGGAGTTCCCAGAGATGTTTTCCCCCTGGCTGGCTCACCATAAATATGTTATCAGAGTCAGTGTCTAGGTTCTTGGCTTCATTGAGAGAAAGAATTCAAGGACCAGCCACAGCTTAATCAGGCAAGCAGAGAATTTATTGGGGGTAAAGCAAGAGAACAAAAGTACACCCTCAGACATGAGGGTGGACATTCTCAAGGGAGAGAAATGCAGAGTTCTGCCCTGGGGACCCTGTTTTACAGGGGGACAGGACTCCAGGTTCTTTGATGATAAGCAAGAGCTTAGGGTTGTGGGGGTTTAGGGGTGTGGAGTTGCAATCTGGTGGTGATTGGTTTCTGGTTGCCGTCCATGACCTCTGCAGAGTGTGTTGACTGGCATTGATTAGCCTCTGGTCACTGTCCATGGGGCGTGAGGTAACCTGAAACCTTGGTGGGTGGGTGGTGGTGGTACCCCTCTTCCCCCTTCCTTCTTTGCTGGCTACCTTCTGATAATGCAGCTTTTAGGAGTGTGCTGTAAGCTGCAGGGTGTTTGCTTGTCTGCTGCAGGTTGTGTGCTGTAAGCTGCAGGGTGTGTGCTGTAAGCTGCAGGTGTGTGCTATAAGTTGCCTCTTCCTAACTTGCCTGTGTGACTCAGCAGGCTGATGCTAGTCAGCAGGCCATTGCCTCAGTTTCTCTTACCAGGTGATATTTGTGTGGCTCATTAGGTTTTCTGTCCCCTTCCTCCTTAGGTCCCTATTCTATCCTGCCTTGCTGTCACAACTGTTCCTGGTAAAGGATGAGCAGAGGCCAAGGCATCAACCCATTCCCCCAAAAGGAATGGATCCATGAGGAACAACAAAAATGCCTTCACCCATCCTCACCTCTCCTGTTTCTGAGATTTTAACATGACTCTGACATTGTAGAACAATGTCAAAAATGTCCAGAATGTTACACCCATTTTCTTCAAGTGTCAAAACAGCCCCTTGAGAAAGAGAGTGAAGGCAGCCAAAGTCACGCATTTAAACACGAGTCAGCACACAAGGCCAGTGCACCACATGTGCACTGGCCCCAGAAATGTCACATTTTAAAAACCAACAGGAGAGAGGGGAGCGGCTGTAGCTCAGTGGTTGAACACCTACTTCACATGTACTAAATCCAGGGTTCAATTCCTGGTACCTCCTAAACAAATATATACAGGAAACTGAAAAGGGACCCCAGTCAACCCCCAGGGTTTGTTGGGCAGCAAAATGGCAAGAATAGCAAGTCACAAGGAGTTTGTTCTTAAGGGAAAATGATTTATTTAAGGCTGCGTGGGTAGGAGACCAGTCTTTCTCAAATCTATCTGTCTGAAAAGGAGCAAATGTAGGGTTTTATACCTGACTACAAGGAAAAGGAACAAAGACAACTCATCATCAATTCCAAACACTTCGGGAAGGGGACAAAATTAACTTTTGAAAATGAGAATTTTGAAAATTACAAGATGTGCTATAAACTTTCCATTGATTTAACACCTTGCTTAGAGTACACAGTTAATAGAGAGGTGAGAGAGAGAACTGGCATCAAGGAGTAGGAGCTATAGGTCAAGGGGGCAGTTTTGATGTTTGTCAGTAAGGATCCCAGGAAACCTAATTAAAAGACAAAAGGGAGCTAGCATACCATTAAGTAGACTGCCTAGCTGCATAAGACCAAAGGTTGCAAACGTTGGAAAGTTTAGGGAGAGACAAATGTTCACTGAGGGGTTGCTTCAAAACCAGAAATGACAGACAGCACCCATGTTCCTTTGCAGAGTCTAGGGATCCGAGATGGCCACAAGGCCCTGGGGAACCACGGAACTGCAACGTTTAAGAGGCCAGCTCTGAGACACCCTTTAACCCTGAAGCCACAGCCGTGGGATGGAGTCTGGGCTGGGAGGGAAGATCTGGACTGCAGGGCTGTTTTGCTGAAACTGGTTTTAATATAGAATTGAGTGCCAGGAGGAAGATTAGGGTGGCCTGGCCATCACCTCTCTGACCTGTTCTGGGAGGCCTCCCTTATCAGTGCCTTATCTGGTTATCCTTTGGGAGCGTAACAAATCTTATCTTCTTCAGGATTTTGGACGAGTAATACTGTTCTGGCAACAGGAATTTTATCTTCTTCTTACTCCAAAAGTACTCAATGGAGAGGACCTTGGTGGGTTTGTGGTAAAGCAGGTACTTGTTCAAGTGGCTCTCATCATGCCACACGGCCTCGATGCCATTGGCTTGGTCAACCATCATTGCCTGGTGACAGGCCTTGGTGAGCCTGTAAACCTCCCAAACTGCCCCGCCAAAAAAGGCCCCTATGTAATAAAAGTCCCCCTCATCATTGGGAATATAGGCTTGTGACTGTGGCCGGCGTTCATAGGTGAAGGAACTCCGAGGGAACATGAAGTAGTCAGGATGGATTGTGCCAAACAAGGATGAGAGGATCTCCACACCCACATGGTTGGTGAATATCGTGTCCACATCTACGCACACAAGGTAATCCACCTCGTGGAGGAAGCGCTGCTCAGAGAAATTGCTGATCATCTCCATGCGGTGCATAGAGATGTCCTGCCAGCGGGAGTAATTCCGGACCTGGAGGACCACCATCTGCCTGCCTTTTGGGAAAGTGAGGTGTGGAACAGAGTCTGGCTGGTCTGTGAATATGTAGTAGTTCACCCTATGTCCCACCATGAAGTTCTTCTCTGCTGTCTCCAGGAACCGTTTTAGGTAAACGATGTATTTTTTGATGGCAAACACGGTTAATCCAATGGTGACATTCTGAGCCAGGAACTGTTTGTTCAGGATGTCAATGTTGAAGGTCCCTTCCCAAACGATGGGAGCCAGCCAAGGGGTCAGAACAAGGACATCATTCCTACAGGCTCTTAGCAAGTTTGGCTGGAAATATACCGTCCTTGATAATTTTACAACTTGCTGACTGTCCAGTTCTCTAAAAAACATGCTTGCCAAAGATTGCACAGCTTCTAGCTTCGGGCTTTTCATGTTCAGGATATAATAGCCAAAGAAGGCCAAAGCCAGAGTTATTAGGAAAAGAAAGGGCACATGAGAAAGCAAATAGCATTTTGGTTTCCTGGTCAGTTTCTGTAGCAGCTCACCCATGGCTCTCCCTCTGATAACTTCTGCCTCAAGTCTCCACGGTGTGAGGGAACTGCCTTCTCAACTACTTTCCGCCCTCAGTGGCCTCCACTGGGGCTGTGTAAGCTTAGAGCCACAGGCCCGAGACACCCATACCTGGCCTACTCTTCCCACAGGGGCAGTGGTGCCAGGGGACTGACCTTTCTGAGGTGCACCATGGGAGAAGACTCAAGGATCTGAAAGACCCAATAAATTCAGTCTGAGTGACTGGGTGGCAGGAGTAGGTCAACAGGCAACTAGAAGTTCAGCTAACCTGTAGGAGAGAAGTCTGGACTTGGGAACAGGCTCAGGAGACTGGCTCCAGGGAGGCCACTGAGCAGGTCAAGGACAGAGATTGTGATGAAACCAGGGCATGTAGGAGCCAACAGAGTTTGAGGTAGAGGTCAGAGGGCATGTGCTCTGGCCTTTCTGACTCTTAACTGGCTGTGAGACCTTTACCTGAGCACTGAGTTTCCTCAAAAATTCATAAAGTTGAGGCCAGAATGTCTTCAAGGACCATTCAGTTGTGACAGGCTGGCATGGACCTCCATTAAGGAGGCCTGATCTGGGAGTCATGGAAGAGAGGACAGAAAATATATAGATGAAGGTTTATTTTCTTTCTGCCCCCTAATAATCACTTAAAATCCACTGAATATTTGAAATATGCAGGGATCCTGTTTGAAACAATGGAGGTGTTTTGGTGGTGAATGTGGTGATGGTAGGACAGCACAGGGAACATAGTTAACAGCACTGTGGTATATATGAGAATGTGCTTGAGGAGGGCAGTGTTAGGTTATATATATGGTAACAGAATTAAAAATTTTTTTTAAAATCCATGGAACTGCACTATACAAATGGCGAGCCCTAAGTTGCACCATGGACTATGGTTGATGGCACAATTATAAAGATGTGCTTTCATCAGTTGTAGCAAATGTTCCACACCAATGCAAGGTGGTAATAATGGCAGATCCTGTATTTTATGTATGATTGTTCTGTAAACCCACACCTTTTTTAATGAAGAAAAGAGTTAAAGAAAAATAATATACTCAGCATTGACTTTATGAACACTGGACCTTACACTGTGGTTAGGATTAGTCTGTTTCCTTTCTCAGGCTTCATGACAAGCCTGGAGATGGATGCTGTGTTATCCTCCTTGTTCAGCTGGGGCACAGACTCAGGGACTGGACTGACTTGCCCATGATCACTGCTCACTGGTAAGTGCTGAAGCTAACTGAGAAACCAGACTCTAGGACAGGGCTCTTGGCCATGCTGCATTCTGACCCTCTGCCTCACTGGTTTATTCTTCAGGGTTTCCTTGTTTGGGCTCCTTTCCTGATCATGTTATTTGATTTTCTCCATTAGGAGTCTTATGGCAACTGTGCATCAGACAGGCTCCTCAAGACTTGGAAGGGAAGCTGAGGCAGTGAGTTCCATTTGTTGAGTGAAGGGGTTATCATATGAACAACACACAGACCTACTTCTCCTGCAGTCCTAGGCAGGTCCAAGCATTTGCTTCCTGGAAAACAAAGCTTAAGGACCAGGTCCCTGCTGCCACACTGGGGACCAAGTGGGAATGGAGCATCTGCCACCTGAACCATGGAATTGCCTGGGGCTCTTGTGCTGTTCTGGCCTGCTTTTTTCCTGACCTTCCAGAGAAGTGGGTGCCTGGAGACCCAGGGGTTCTGAAACCTTCTCAGGGCAGTTCTGAGAATGCTGGGTGGGGTAAGGGATGAGTGGGTTCTGATAAGTGTCTCTTAGGAGACCGTCACCTTGTCTTTGTCTTCCCGATTCTAGAGCCAGTCAAGTGGTGACAAATTCCCTCAGCCTTTGCTCACTGAAGAATGTCTTAATCTCTCCCTCAGTTTAGAAAGACAGTTTGGCTGGATATTGATTTCTTAGGTGGCAATATTTTGCTTTCAGAACTTTAAATAAGTCATCTAAATTGCCTTCTTGACTCTGGTTTCTAATGAGAAATCAGCATTTAGTACTATTGAGGTTCCTTTGTCTGTTATGTGTTCATTATTTCTTGTAGCTTTCAGAATCCTCTTTACCTTTGGCAGTCATAGTTTGATTGTAATATGTTGCAGTGCATATCTATTTAGGTTTATCCTGTTTGGAATTTGTTGAGCATCTTATGTTTATATTCCTGTATTTGTTAATTTGAGAAATTTCACCCATTATTTCTTTGAATATTCTCTACCTGTATTAGTCAGTCAAAGGGGTGTTAATGCTTTTATAAAGGGTATTTATTTGGGGTACAAGCTTACAGTTACCAGGCCATAAAGTGAAAATTACTTCCCTCACCAAATCCTATTGCCACATGTTGGAGCAAGATGGCTGCTGATGTCTGCATGGGTTCAGGCTTCCTCTTAAGGCTCCATGGTCCCAGCTTCTTCCAATATCAGCTATAGGCTGGGATAGGTCTAGTCTCTCTCTTGGGGCTGGTTTCTCTCTGGGCTAAGGTGCTCTGGTCTCTCCACAAGGCCAGCTGTATACTATCAGGCTAATGGCTTGTCTCTTTTTCCCCAGGCCTCTCTCCTTCCTCATGTGTCTGCTTGTCTATGTGTTTACTTCCTAGGGCTCCAATGTCAAAAAAACTCCAACTAACTCCTGTGCCTCATCTTTTTCTCTGTGAGTCCCCACCCACCAAGGGAGCGGGGATTCAACATCCTACTGATGTGGCACAATCAAAGCCTTAATCATTATTTAAGCAAGTAAAAGTGAAACCTCTGAATCCAATACGCTCTAATATGCCCAGAGGAAAAGACCAGGTTACAAATGTAATCCAATATCTCTTTTTGGAATTCATAAACAGTATCAAACTTATACACTATCCCTTTCTCTTCCTTCTGGGACTCCACAATACCTATATTGGTATGTTTGTTGCTGTCCCACAGGTTCCTCAGGCTCTGTTCACTTTTCTTCATTCTTTCTTCCTTATACTCCTCAGACCGAGTGATTTCAATTGTCTCATCTTTAAGTTCACTGATCCTTTCTTCTGTGGGCTCCTATCTGCTGTTCAAGACCCCTTTGGAATTTTAAATTTTTGTTAATATGGTCTTCATCTCTGTTTGGCTCCTTATCATAATTTCCATCTCTCTATTGATATTCTTTTGTGTTCACCTATCATTTCCATGATTTCTTTTTTAGTTGTTTGTCCATGTTTTCTTACCTCTTTGCAAATATTTAGGGCCAAATTTTTAAAGTCTTTGTTATGTCTCAGGCCTGGTGGTTTCTAATGTTTTAATCTTCTCCTTTGCCTGGGCCATTGCTTCTTGTTTCTTTGTGTGTAACGTAATCTTCTGTTGAAACCTGTACATTTTGATATCTTACTGTGTTATCACTGGGATTTAGACTCTGAGGCATTTCTTCCTTAAGTTTGTGTCCAGCTAGCACATTGATGTACTTTCCTTGAATACCAGTAACTGACAACAACAAAAAAGAAATAAACAACAACAAACAGCTTTCCTGTCTTTACAGACTGCCCAATATGAGTACTTTCCTTCATATCTTTTCTATACAATGAATTTAGACAAAGCCTAGGGTCCTTCCTGATCCTTTCTGTGTAGGCACCTCTTCTTGGGCATGTACATGTGGCCCTAGCAATTCCCATATTTTCACAGATAGGAATGCCCCCTCTTCCCTAGGAAACCATTTCCTCACACTCCTGGGCACTGCACTTTACATCCTACAGTCAGTCATCCCTACCCCAGGCAGCCACAACCTTAACTACTCTCCCACAGCTTTCTGAAGGAGAGCTCTGTGAGCACCTCCTACCTGCAGGGCAAACTCTTGGACAGCAAGCCTGGGATGAAAGCTTGGTTCAGTTCCTCAGGCCACC
>JAQZBX010050266.1:0-19700 GCA_029593785.1 Cabassous unicinctus | reverse complement strand
ACCTGGGACCTTGTATGTGGGAAGCCGGTGCTCAACCACTGAGCTACATTGGCTCCCCTTTTTTAATAGCCTTTAAAAAAATCAATTTTGGGAAGCGGGAGTGGCTCAGTCGATAGAGCCCCCGTTTACCATATGGGAGGCCCCGGGTTCGCTTCCTGGGGTGGGGCCTCCTTGTGGGGGCAGGCCGGCCCGCGCAGCCTAGTGAGCTAATGCAGCAAGCCCTCACAACAGGAAGCGGGTGTGGCTCAACCGGTAGAGCCCCCGTTTACCATGTGTGAGGCCCCGGATTCGCTTCCCAGGGCCTCCTTGTGAGGGCAGGCCGGCCTGCGCAGCGCGAGGGGCTGATGCAGCGGGACCTCACAGCAAGGGGAAGATAAGCAGACACGGAGAAGACACACAGCAAATGGACGCAGCAAGGGGGGGATAAATAAATAAATCATTAAAAAAAAATCAATTTTATTGATACGTATTAATAAAGCATACAATCCATCCAAAATGTACAATCAATGGTATTTATCAACCCTTGTTTTACATTGATTAGTGAAGCTTTGAATACTCTTTATACTCCTTTTGTTCAATTTCTTCCTAGCTTTTTACATTTTGTTGCTGTTATGATTCGGACACTTTCCTATTTCTTTTTCTATCTTTATATCATGAGTATGAAGAAAAACTACTGATTTTTTATTTGTATCATGTATTACCCAGTTGAAGAAAGTACCTTATAATAGTATTTTAGGTGGTCTACACTTATAGTCATATCACATGCATATAATAATTTCATCAGATATTTTCTGATATTTTTATTTATTTTCTTTCCTAACTCCTAATTTCCATTAGCTAGAAATTCCAAATTAATTGTGATGATTAATAGTGCTGGACCACCCTGCCTTATTACTGATTTTTTATAGGTGTGCCTTTAGTTCTTCTCTTTTGAATTTATTTGCTTTCAGTGTCTGGTAAATACTATCTATTATAAAAGTGTCCTATGTTATTTGGAGATTTGTTAAAATCAGGAATGACTGCTAAAATTTGACAATATATGTCAGTACTTTTTTGGCATCTATTGATTATTTTCTATGACTTCTCAGTTTTAATTTGAATATATAATAAATTATTTGAAATATCCTTGTATTTGTGAATAAACCTTGATAGATCATAGCATACAAATTTTTTTTTTTTTTAAGATTTATTTATTTATTTATTTATCCCCCCCTTGCTGCTTGTGTTTGCTGTGTCCATCTGCTGTGTTTTTTCTGTGTCTGCTCATCTCCCCCTTGCTGTGAGGTCTTGCTGCATCAGCCCACCGCGCCGCGCGGGCCGGCCTGCCCTCACAAGGAGGCCCCGGGAAGCGAACCCGGGGCCTCCCGCATGGTAAACGGGAGCTCCATCGATTGAGCCACACCCGCTTCCCTTAGCATATAATTCTTTTACTATATTGCTGGGCTGTGAATAATAATATTTTAAAAATTTCACTATTCATAAGCAAAATTTGTCTATATTTTTGTTGCTACTTTCACATAACACATCAGAGAGCTCTCTAACATTTTCTATAATCTGAAATAATAAAAAAAAATAGTGTAGAAATGATATATTTCTTAAAAGATGGATTGGATTCACTTGTAAGTTGTCTGGATCTTTTGTTCCTTTTATGATTGATTTTTACAAAACTTTTTGAGTTTCTCGTATAACTTCTTTTCTGCCCAAGTTTTTTTTTAACCTGTTCTTTTTTTTTAATAAATAAATTTTATTGATGCATATTAATAAAGCATACAATTCATCCAAAGTGTACAATCAATGGTATTTGGTATAATCACATAGCTGTGCATTCATCACTTCAATCATTATTAGAGCATTTTCATTATTTCAATAATAATAATAATAAACAAAAAACAGACAAACAAGAAAACTCATTACCTCTTTAACTCTCTCTGTTTCCCCTGCTGTACATAGCTCCTATTTCTGGCTATTCTTGCACAATTATTTACTTATTTATTTAGCAATTATATTCACATACCATAAAATCTATCTGAAGTGTATAATCATGCAAATTTAATTAACATAAGCTTAGAAAATCCCTTTTAATTTTATAACACTTTTTAAGTATTTCCCATGCAACTTATAACAGATGAATTTAATTTTTTTAGCACTTCACTTTTTACAAGGTGAAAGAACATAGCCTTTCACCTTGGAATAGCCTTTTAAGATAGTTGTGGGTGTTCTTTGCTACTATACCAAAACCAGCAAGTGGTAGTTTCTTAAAGTTAGGTGCAGTGTGGACTCTGAAGCCATATCAGTGAACATTTTGTGGTCTCGTACATTTAAATCCATTAGTCTCTTTTGTACTTTGAATGTGTCTTTTACCCATGCACGATTTTGTAATACCACGCATTGGTCATTTCTAAAACGTTGGTTCACTGAGTTATGCAGATTTCCCACATGCAGGCACACTTCTTTATACAATGCCAAAAAAAAGTCACATGGGTTAATATCACCATTGAACTCATCATAAAAGTCTTTAAGGATTGGGAAACTCTCAGAGTTCACAGTGGAGAATAACAAATTTCCCAGAATTCTAATTTCAAAAGCTCAAATTTTATCAGTGGTAAAATACTTTCAGTTTTTTCCTTCTGACAGGCAATCTTTGTTCATTTTTGAGAAAATGTCTGCCAAATATCCAAGTTCTGAATAAACTTAGTTTTGCCATCAAGTGTTCTTTCAGGTAAGAATGGCATTCCACGAAAAAGTTCAGCTCGCAATGCAAGCAATTGCACCGGTGTTTTTCCTTGAGGTGATAAGCAGCCTTCAGAATTGGTTTAGATTTAACACAATTATTTTTACTGCTTCATCAAAGTTTTTTCACTAAAGTTGGCATGTTTTTGTTTTTTTTTTTACTGCAAGTGTGTGGCAATGAAGAATCCAGTGACTCCTAGTATAGTTTGGTGCTACTAATTTGCTTCATGCTAAGACACTAGCAATTTTACCTACCATTGCTTATGCACTATCAGTGCAAATGTAACTCGGTGAAAAATGCAAATAATGTCCTATTATTATGAATAGTTTTGACAAGAAATGGTTTCAGGGAACCCCAGGGGTCTGCAAACTACACCTTAAGAGCTATTGGCTGAGTTCACTGAAAAAGACAATTAACCCAAACCTGAACATGGGCAGAGCTTTGTAGTCTATTGTGATTAGCTGCTCCATGAGGAAAGAAATTAGCATCACTGGTAGAATGCTCGATAGGCTGTGGGAGCTTAAGAGCCCTTTTGTGTCTCAGGAAAGTGGCCAATGATGTGGCCAGTGATTTTTCCTAGATTCATGATCTTAAACAAGACATTTTTGTCTGTTTCCAGTCTTTAAAAAAAAAAAAAGTTCACCTAACTATTCTCTTTTTCTATATACATCTCTACAAAAGAGAAATCTTTGAATTGTCTTGCCAGGAAGTTCTTTCCCTTGTAGCAAGAAATAAAATTTGGGTGTGCATGGGTGATAAGGCCAAGCACAGATCTTTCTCCCCTTTTGCCTGAACCTTCTGGCAAGGCCTTTTGCTCCTAGCTAACTTTTTTTCTCTCTGAGTAATTAGCTAAGATTTTAACTGTACCCTTAAAGTAGCTAGACATAGAGATAAATATTTCCTGTTCAGTTAGCTGACTGAGACTTCCCCTAAAGGTAAATCCCAACTATAATTTACCCCACCTTTATCTTGTCTGCTCCTCCCTGTGAAAGTCTAAGGAAAAACCACCCTACCAAGACGCCCTGGTCGTGGGCTCTGAGGAGCTCTTCTCACTGTAACAGCCTGAGTAAAGTCCACCTCCTTACCTTCCCCTGTTTCCGTCTTTGACAATTTGGTGCCATGACCCAGACTGGGTAGAATTTCACTTCCAGACCCCTGTCTTCTCCCCCACATACTGAGACCTCTAAAGCCCCTTGTGCAGGCAATTGGAGACCCCATGTTGAGTTTAGCTCCTGGCTTCTCTACTCAATACATGGCTCAGGTTAGCACAGTAAAGATTTGATTTTGATTATTTGCTCGCTTTTTGGTTTTGCTTTGTTTGTTCTGTCAGCTTCTGTTTAACCGTGGTGCCATGGAAAACTCTCAGTCCTTTTCTTGACCTCCTTCAACAAACCCCCCTTACTATATACCTTGCCACTACAGCAATAATTTAGCTCATCACCTCCCCAAATGGCAGGATTTTAGACTTCTAAGCTGTCCTTGGTAAAATCCTGCCATTTGGGGGGTGGGGGGTGGGGCACTCAGGATCTCCCTAAACGCTTTTCCATCTACAAGGTACCCTCAAATCCTGGGCTCTAAGATCTCTTCTTGCCATTGACCAGCTTATTTTGCTTGGTACAAGGAGGCTGAAAGACAAGAAAATGTCTTCAATCTATCTCCAACTGTATAGTCCCTTGAGGAATGTCTCTCTCACCACCAGTCCCCTACTCCTCTCCTGTTCCTTCTTCACCCAACAAAACCTTCCAACAATTTCCTCACCCAGAACCCTCCATGAGTGCCACCCAGTATTCCTCCTTAATCTGCAAAGTCCCTTTTTCCCCTTCAACTCCTCCTCCTCCTCTTCATCCCTCCCTGCCCTCCAATTCCCCATCCTAAGCCATCTTCTTGGCCTTCCCCATCTGCGACAGAAGGCCAATGCCCTGAGCGCCCACCTACACAGGTGCTCTTTAAGCCTCGGTCTTGCTCACATTTACATGCTATTGTTCTGGACTCCCGTAAGAAAGGGAGGAGTTTAGTAATCAATTCAGACAGGTTCTGAGGGCATATTCTTCTGGGCTCTCTGATTTATATCAAATTGTGCAACTGTTAGCGAGCCCCAGAGATGCTACTTTACAGCTTGAAAAATCCAAATGAGTCACCCTTCAAGAGAACCTTCAAAGAAACCAGAACACCCCAAGGCTTATACAGGCTAGCACCATAGGAGACTGACTTTTAGAAACCATTCCCACTGTCTTCCCCTCAAAAATGGATTGGTCAGGGAAGCGGATGTGGCTCAAGTGATTGGGCTCCCATCTACCATCTGGGAGGTCCAGGGTTCGGTTCCCGGGTCCTCCTGGTGAAAAGCGAGCTGGCCCGAACAGAGAGCTGGCCCGTGCAGAGAGCTGGCGCAGCAAGATGACACAACAAAAAAGAGACACAGAAGAGAGAAAATGAGAGATGCAGCAGACCAGGGAGCTGAAGTGGCACAAGAGATTGAGCATGCTCTCTCCGCTCTGGAAGGTCCCAGCGTTGTTCCCGATGCTGCCTAAGGAGAAGACAAGCAAACATAGAAGAACACACAGAGAGCAGACAGCAAGCACAAAAACAAGGGGGGAGGGAATAAATAAATAAATAAATAAATAAATAAATAAATAAATAAAGGATTGGTCAGAGACACAAGGTTGCAGGCAACAAAGAGATGAAACCACCTCTAACTATAGACCTAGATTAGAAAATGTTTTGAAGGACTACACCATTCTCCCTCTGGATGACCAAACTGCTTCTGCCTTAGCTACCAGCTTTGCTGATGGCTTACAATCAGTGAGTAGAGATGTTATCTAAAAACACAGGGGAGCGGGAGTGGCTCAGTCGGTAGAGCCCCCGTTTACCATATGGGAGGCCCCAGGTTCGCTTCCCGGGGCCTCCTTGTGAGGGCAGATGGGCCGCGCAGCCTAGTGGACTGATGCAGCAAGACCTCACAACAGGAAGTGGGTGTGGCTCAACCGATAGAGCCCCCGTTTACCATGCGGGAGGCCCCGGGTTCGCTTCCCGGGGCCTCTTTTGAGGGCAGGCCAGCCGGAGCGGCGCAAGGGGCTGATGCAGCAAGACCTCACAGCAAGGGGGAGATAAGCAGACACGGAGAAGACACACAGCGAATGGACACAGCAATCACAAGCAGCAAGGGGGGGATAAATAAATAAATAAATAAATCTTTTTAAAAAATAAATAAATAAAAATAAAAATAAAAACACAACGTAAATTGAGAAATTGTCCTCTCTCTGAAATACATACACTAGCTCACTACTATGAGGATTCCATTGCAGGAACAGCCAAGTAAATATAGTGCAAACCCATGGATTTACAATTTAAACAATTATAAGAAAACAAGCCAGGGCAATCTGCTCCCTCCAGAATCCCCATAGATAAGTACACTTGCAGATATTATAAAGAAAATGGACATTGGAGTCGGGATTGCCCAGCCTTAAAATGCGAAAGGGAACAAGAATCCAAAAATCCAGTTCCCTAAGGACTCCCTCAAAGACTCTCCCCTTATGTCCACAACTAACTCAACACACAAGGGGAAATAATCATCCCATCGCCTTCCTGGGAGACTCAGGGGCAATACCTCTTATTTTATAACGCCACCCTTGGAGGATATGATCATACATGTGGTGGGACTTGCTAATCTACCCCATGACTTGCCTTTATATAAACCTCTTTCTATTTCTCTAGGACCTATCACTACCCAACAGAGGTTTCTGCTTAGTTCCACTATCCCCACAAAATTTCCTGGGAAGAGATTTTCTTTTCAATTGGAATATCAGTATTCTTTGCTCCCCAGAGGGCCTCATCTTGACTTCTCTCACTCCATGCCTGTGCACCTTTGCCCTTTAATGGTTCTCATTGTCAATCCAACTTTTCTGGCTCCTGTCAAAATCACCGAACCCTCTTTACACTCTCAATTACAAACCATGTTAACTAAGATGCATGATTCCTTGTGGGCTGCTTACTCCTCTGACACAGGCCAAATCTAGGAGGCTGAACCTCTCAAAGTAGAAATAGACCCTTCCGTGGCACTCCTAAGATGACCACAATGTCATCTAAAACTAGAGGCCCTCCAGGGTCTTCAATCTATAATTCAAGGCCTCCTTGACAAGGGAATCTTAAGCCCAGCCCAGTCTCTGAAATAACCCCATCCTCCCAGTCGAGACACCTAGTGGCAAGGAATACCAGTGAATCTCAAGCAATTCACAAAATAGTCAAACCCAGGTTTCTTCTAGTTCCTAATTCTTACACCATTCTGGCCTCTATTCCACCCAGCACAACTCATTACACAGTCTTGGATTCCTATTTTGCTTTCTTTGTTTTTTTTTTTAATCAGAATACATCACCCTAAATCACAATATCTTTCTGCCCTTACCTGGAAAAATCAACAATACACATGGACTTTCATGCCACAGAGATTTACTATGGTCTCTACTTATTTCTAGGACCCTAAATGCAAACCTGAGAGAATTAACCTTCTCCTGCAACTTTGTCATTATCCAGTATGTGGATGGCCGTCTTTTATGTTCATTTGATTTTGACAGCTCACTTGCTGACACCCAGTATTTCTTACAAGGGACATAAAATCCCTAAAGACAAAGTGCAATTATGCATCCTTCAAATGCATTACTTGGATATGATATCTCTTCTAAAGGGAGGAATTTATTCCCTAAGTGAATTAATACCATCATCAATTTCCTTCTCCCTGAGAACAAATTACAACTCATAGGGTTTCTAGGATTTGCTACTGGAAGAACTAGATCCTTAACTTTTCCAAAATTGCCTATTCCTTACATGCTATAGCTAAGGAGACTTTCCCCAAACTCTTTAATTGGGATTTCCATGTCTGTATTTCAAGCTTCAAATCCTCTCTAGCCTCTTCTGCCACTCTTAGACTCCAATTCCTCCTTACTGCTTTCCCTTTTTATACATGAAAGGCAAGGACATGCTTTGGCAGTCCTCACCCAAAACACAATGGAAGCCAAAATCATATTGAGAACTTTAGCCTCACTTTAGACCCAGTGGCTCAGGCTTTTCCCTCTTGCTTGTGTGCAGTTGCTGCCTCCGTCAAATTGATCCAGGCTTCTGCTGACCTAGTCCTGAGTCATTCATTTCATCTTGACTTACCCCAAGCGATTCAGACCTTACTAGTCACTGAGAACTTGCAACAATTTTCTGCTTCCAGACTTACCTCCTATGAAATCCTACTACTTTCTCCCTTTGCATATCACCATCCACTACTGTCAAAACCTCAGTCCAGCTACTCTTCCTCTTTCATCTGAGAGACAACCACGACCATCACACAGTCTTTAACACATCCTCCCTCCAACCTTGCCCAAACTCTTCTCAAATATCTTGATGCCACCTCCTTTGGAAAATATTCTTACCTCAGGCATACAAATGTGAAATTTCAAGCAGGATACACTATCATAGGTTTTCAACAATCCATTGAGTTCAAACACCTACCTGAAGTTAAATTGGCCTAGTGGCTGAACTTGTAACTCTCACCCAAGCTTTCCATTGGTGCTTTTAAACTCAAAGTATCCAAACTCTCTGAGGAACTCAACCTGTCTTATTTTCAGCCTTGATTATCCTTTGATTCTCTCCCTCCTGTCAACATCATTTATCCCCTTATGAAATAATTAGCACAGGTCAATGAGGATGACTTACTCCTCCTGGACCTGAGGAGACTCTAGTCAGGTCCAATCCAATATTCTTAAATACTGCCAATGTCTTATTCAATACACTCATACTTAGCACAAGCAGGCCAAGTCTGCCTTTCCTCCAGATTTCTCACCAGAGCCCGTAATTTTCATGTCATAGATCTAGTCTTCTGGAAAAGGCAATCTTGAACCCAGATGAAAGGAGCCTAACACTGTACTCCTTTATTAATGTCCTATTGCTTCTGTAAAAAATTACCATAAATTTAGTGGCTTAAAACAATACAAATTTATTTTCTTATAGTTCTGGAGACTATAAGTCCAAAGTCAGCTTCACTGGGCTGAAGTTAAGGTGTTGGCAGGGCTGGTTCCTCCTGGAGGCTCTAGGGTAGAATCCATTTCCTTGCCTATTCTAGATTCTGGAGGCCACCTACTTTCCTTGACTCCTGACTCTGTCCTCACATCACTCTATCCTTTTGCTTCCGCCAGCACATATCCTACTTACTTCCTCCTTTGACCTTCTTGCCTCTGTATCATACGGGCCCTTGTGATTATATTTAGGGACTACCTGGATAATCCAAGATATTTTCCCCATCTCACAATCTTTAATCATTCTGCAAAGTCCCTTGTGCCATACAAGGAACATTCACAGGTAATGGGATTTAAGAAGGCATTATTCAGTTTACCAAACCTCCAAACCACCAATACCACTACAAAACTACAAAAAGTACAACCTTGGGTTCATGCTTCACAATTTTAAAAAAGCACAGGCCTTACTCTGAATGGAAATTTACCCCAAAAAGAGACCTTAAACTGACTGTCTTTAGAAAGGCCTCAGAAGCAGACAACAACATGAAGTAGACTGCTTTTCCAAGCTCCACAGAACAGATGCAAATGATATCATGAAGAAGTCAGCGTCCACCCAAGATACTGGAACAAGATCCTCCTGGATTTCCCTACTTAATCCCCACCGTCTTCCTTCTTTTCTATTCTTTGTGTCATACTTCTGCTTTTCCATCCACCTCTGCCCAACCCTTCCCCTTTTTATCCAACACCCTAAGATGACCTTGCCCCTTCCTCTCCTCCCTGTCTCTTGTTTTGATTGCTTCCTATTCACCCCATTGGTGAGGGAGGGATTCCCACCCTAAATAGTATAAGATGGCCGAACACATGACACCTGATGCTGGAAAGATGTAATTAAACAATAGCTTATGAATTAAACATACAACCCCAGAGGAGGACATGGCATGCCACAAAGGTTCACAGAAGGCTTGCACTTGGTAATAGAGCGAATAAGCAGGGGCTGTGGACACCAAGCTTTGTATGACAAGAGGGTAAGATGAGGGTGAGAAGAAGGAAAGATATGGTTGGCTTGTTTGCATAATTTCACAGGCTGGCAGGGAGTGCAGCTGGTCCAGCCTATAGGGAACTGCCAGGGATGGAGCCCTTCCTGTTGTGTGCGGTTAACGTCTGGAGAGAGCAGGGGAATTCACAATTAGGCCTTTGGGACCTTGTGAGGCTCAAAGATGTCAAGGCAGCACATGAAATTGTAGGCCTTACAATACACATCTCGCTCCTATGCATCCCACCATACAAAAGGGGGACAAAACCACCTCACCCAGTTTTCTCAAACTATTTCTGCCACTCTCAATCTCAATTGCTGGATATGTCATCCTCACCTTAACCTCAGATCCAACATCTAATCACTATCTCCCTCAATATATCCCTGGGAGACGTTCCCTATAATGACCCATATTAGTATTTAAACTACCCCAACATCATCAACCCTAACTCCTCGGCATATGCTGAGTCTTCCCTCCCACCATCATCAATTCTTCTCTTGAACTCTCCAAACTCCATGACTCTGCTTCCTCAGCATCAGGGAGTAGGGTAAAAGGGAGCACTTTTATCCCTGACAACCACCAGTTTCTCCTTGGTTACTTTTTTTTTTAAAGATTTATTTTATTTATTTATTTCTCCCCACCCCCTCATTGTTTTGCAGTCGCTGTGTCTGTTCATCTTCCTTGTTTCTTTAAAAACAAGTAACCGAACCCGGGACCTCCAATGTGGGAGGGAGGCACCTAAAATCTCTTGAGCCACCTCCACTCCCTGCTTTGTTGTGTCTCCCATTATGCTTTTCCTCTCCGTGTCTCTTGTTGCATCAGCTTGCCGCATCAGCTTGCCGCGCCTGCCCGATGCATCAGCTCACTGTCTTCTTTAGGAGGCACCGGGAAACTCTGCTCCCTGCTTTGTTGTGTCTCTAATTATGTTTTTCTTGTTGTGTCTCTTGTTGTATCAGCTTGCCATGCCTGTCCGTCGCACCAGCTAGCTATCTTCTTTAGGAGGCACCAGGAACTGAACCAGGGACCTCCCATGTGATAGGTGGGAGCTCAATTGCTTGAACCACATCTGCTTCCCATCTCCTTGATAACTTTTTGACCAGTCCTACAGAATCTGTTCAATTTTACACAAGGACTCTGCCTTCTTAAAGGGTCCACCCAATGGTTAACACCCACCATTCCTAATCATTCTTACAACTTAAACACTGCTTGTACCTCCCCAACATATGACTTTTTTTGTGGTCAGCAAGCTTGCACCTGCCTTCCCCATGTCAGTCTTTCCTGTGTGTTTGGAATCCTTGTCCAGGACTTCCAAATATTCAAATCCACCACCCCACCTGGCAGCCATGTGTTCCTCTGGAGACTGATAAGAACAGGTGGCTCAATATCCCTCCTTAATCCTTGCAGGAGTAATAAATGATAACACTTCTACCCTAGAAGCATAGTAAATAAGCTTTAACTCACTGACCCAGATTATTATGGACTATCACATGGTTCTCATCTCCTTCCTAGCTAGAGAGGGAAGTGTCTACACTGCAGCCTTCACCTCTTGTTGCACTTGGATAAACACCACCGGCCAAGTAGAGCAGTCACTCAGTAAACCCAAGAAAAAGGTTGCTTGACTTCTAAGATTTAGCTAAATGGCCTATGGGACATGTTTTTCTGGCCAGGGTTTGGAAATATAAGATCCTGGCTTCAAAGTATATTGCAAGGATTACTAATCTGTCTGCTAGTAATTTTTTTTTTAAGGAGGTACCAGGGATTGAACCCAGGACCTCGTACATGGGAAGCAGGCACTAAAGCACTGAGCTACATCTGCTCCCCAATGTGAGTTGGGTTTTCTGTTTGTTTTTGTTTTTAGGAGGTACCAGAGAGCAAACCCAGGACCTCATACATGGGAAGCAGGCGCTCAACCACTTGGGCTACACCCGCTCCCCTGCTAGTAATCTTTTGCTTTGCCGTTGGGCAATGCATTTTGTACAGAGTTTTAAATGCTACTATGCAGCCATTTTCTTGACAAATGATTTGACAATATATCCCGATCCAGCAGACCTGAGAACAACTTTGCTTCCAATTGTCTTTGCACACAGAGGCTGAATCGGAGCTGACAACTTGACACACAGATGAATCTTGACTGAAAATGGTGAAGTGGGCACCCCACTGCCTCATTCCCAGACATAGTTGTTCAAGGACAAACTTTTAGTTGTCTTCAACAAGGGAGGGATGGAAAGGCCAGCAGTGACCCTCCCATTTTGCCCCAAGCCTACTTTCTGTTCTTTGTCTCATGAGCTAAGGTTTTAACTGTTTGTCCCCTTGAAAGTAGCTAGACACAGAGGTAACGTTTCATGTTCCGCTGACTGAGACTTGCCCTAATTGTAAAACAATCCCAGCTGTAAATCACCCCGCCTGCAACTTGTTGGCTCCTCCCTAGAAAAGCCCAAGCCCTAAGGCAAAACCTCCCTGCTAAGGCGCTCTGATCGTCACCTGTGGGGCGTGCTCCCTATTTCGAGGGCTTAACTAAAATCAGTTTTCTTACTTGTCCAGTCTTTGTCTCTGACACTAGTAAATAATTTATCTAAGAAGTTATTTTAACAACTCCAGCCTGCAGCTTGACTCCAAGAGCAACTCGGCCATTTAACCAGCAGGGAAATAATGACAGCAGGTACAAAATGTGTCTGCAGCATTCTGCAGTGTTTGACACAAACTGATGCTCAATGTTTGTTAAATGAATTAATATAATGCAATAAATCAACCATATGAATAAATATGTATCTGCAAGAGCAACCTCAGCCCTCCCAATACACATTCTCCCTTATAGGAGAATACTGGATCTAAGAATTTAAACAAGAAAGTTTTAACCTTGCCCTGAAGTTAGAGAAACAAATTCTAATTTCCAAGATTCAGCTGGGGTTTGGTATGCCCAAAGAGTGGCAGTGTAAGGGTAGACTTGGTAATGAACCTTCTTTCATGTACTCTAAGCCAAGGTACTGTCTGAACTTGACCTTGCTCTGCTTTGCCATTTGCAGGTTATATTGCATTAAATAAATGTTCCTTTATTTAATGTTCCTTTTCCTGAATATAGATATAGACTCCACTGTATAAGAATTTATTTCTCCTGTCAAAGAAAACTACACCTGAAAATGTTAAACACACAAGGATGACTTTATTCAGGGATGGGTATAGCAGAGGGGAGAGGGGAGAGCTCGTCTCCCATGAAACAGCAAAACTTTTTAACGGCTGAAGTGGGTTAATGGGAAAGCACCAGAGGTTGACAAGGGTTTGATTTACTGAGGTTGCAGTTAGGACTGTTTGGTTCCACTGAGATGGGTGAGGGATTTACTGAGACTGTAATTAGAACCACTTGGTTCAGAAAGTGGTAATTAGGACCCAGAGCCTGTAAGGGCCAGGGGAGAAAGTAGAAGGAGATAAGGAACTGCCCTGTTAGGAGCCTCTCAGGTGCCTGTGTAGCGGGAGGGCTGGAGTGAGAGGTAGAGGAGGGAGAAGTTGGGGGCAAGTTTGGTATTTAGAATAGGTAGAGTCTGAAATGGTCTACCCCCCCCTCACCACCCCCCTTTTTAACCCTGCGGTTCTACCGCTGCAAGATGTGTTTCAAGGTACTTAGACAGGAGAGGGAGCCGGGAAGGGCACTCAAGGAGTAAGACGGGCAGCTTGGTCAACAGAAAGAAAAACAGTCTTGGCCAATCCTTAGGAAATGTTCATGAATATCTGGCCCAAGTGGAAGACTAAGAAGAATGAAGAGGTTTGTCTGCACACCACAAGGTAGGCAGCCTGGCGGAGGGCTGGGTTTTGGGTGTCTTGACGTTCTATGGTAGTTCTCTAGAAACTGACTTCCCCAGCCACTGTGGCATTGCTTCATTCTCTTGACTCCCAGATCTGGAAGGTAGATGACGCTCAGGACAAAATGACTCGCTAAAAGGGAATGGAGCGTTGCTAAAGGGAGGAGTGGTAACTTGTGCTCAGGAGCGTGGAATAAAGAGGTGTGCTAAGAGCATGGGGAAGCAGCTCTATCAACTGGGTGTGCCCAGGTAAATTCTAATAATGGTTTAAATATTTTGGTGTGCTCCTTTGGACTACGGAAGCCGTCACATTCAGTGTACAGATTTACACCTTTATGCCTCAGATGTTTTCATTGTTTCTAGTTACATCAAAACAGAACTCATCATTCCCACCCTCTCCCAACCTACTTCTCCCCAGGAAGTAGCCCCACCATTACCTAGTTTTCCAGTCCATAAACCAGGATGGTGTCCTCCGTCTCTCTCTTTCTCTCAACCCCCATAAATAACAAATCTTACTCATTCTACTATATAACATATCATATTAATCCATTTTTTTTCCACCTTCAACCTACCTCCCTGGCCCAAACACTGCAACATCCTACTTATTGTTCTCTTTGCTTCCACTATCACCCTCTATAAATTGAGTATTTTATGTCTGAGGTGAGGTTGGAGTAATAGTAGGAGCATATTTATACTCATGTTTTAAATGATTAAATTTATAAAATTTGAAACTTAGTCTTCTTAAGCCTGTAGGCTCAACTTATTATATGTTTGGTAATTTTATTTATAAATTTGTTAATTTTATGTTAAAATTAAATATGCACTTTTACTTGTTTGTTGATTAATACTTAATTAGCTTGTGCATTTGATGTCTCAATGCCCTAAACATTTAATACCATTTGTAAACTTGATTAAATATACCCTCAGATATTTCAAACCACATTTATGAATTTAATATACTTGATATTCTCAAGCATTTAAAATATCTAATAAGACAAATCATAAATTTAGAAAAATTTTCTGAAGTCTTTCAAAGCTAAAAAGTCTAAACTTGTAGATTTTATGATAATATTTACTTATACATTTAAACATTGAACTTAATTTGTTAAATTCTCATAGCTACTTCAATTAAAATCACAAATCTAATGTCAGTCTCTTAAATTCCTCAAATCTTTTACAAATCAACACACAAACTATCAAAATTATTCTAAAACATATCACTACACCTACCGCAAAATCATGGATTTGGCTCCTTCATCATGGTAGACTCAGTTTTAAATCACCTGTGGTTGCCAGTTCTCTTAACTAACAAGGAACAGCAGAATTACAGTCTCAGGGAGCTGAAGCAACTGTCAAAGATTCTCAAGCAGGACTGGGTGGCAATGGGGGCCGGGATGTGGAATGTGAGTGTGTGAGGAGAGAGATGGGGCTCCTTCTTATGGGCAAGTTTCCTCTCCCTCTTCAGTGTGGTCAACCAGCCCCTCACCTGTCACCTGAAACTTTCTATTAGCTATCATTTTTCAAAAAAACAGTGCAACTGACCTCTGGACTCACTTTAAGTTTACCCCTGGGGAAAATATTAGGATAATCTTTTTGATTTTTTAAAAATAAAAAATACAACATATGTAGAAAAGTGGGGAAGACATATATGTACATTTTAATAAATAATTATAAAGCAAACACCTTGGTTGAGACATGGAACATCAGAAGGACCCTAAAAAAAGTCTTTCAATGATCACTCCCTCAGACATAGCACTCCACCCCCAAAGGTAATGAATAAACTATCTTAATTTTTATAGTAATTATTTACCTATTTTTCTTTATTTTTTTTACTACGTATGTATGCATTCCTAAAGAGTATAATTCTGTTTTTGCTGTTTATAAATTTTACATGATTGGAATCTGTTGGAGGTTGACTTATGTCCCCTACAAAAGACATTTTCAAGTCTTTATCCATGTTCCGGTGGTATGAACCCATTTGTAAACAGGACCTTTGAAGAGCCTGTCTAGATGGGGCCAAATCGAATCAGGGTCAGCCTTACATGACTGGTGTCCTTATAAGCAAAGGAAATTCAGATGCAGCTGTCAATAGGCGTCAGAAGAGGTCAGAAGTAGGAGAAGCTAGAGAGAGAAATCGCCACATGATGGAGGACTGCCATCACCAGAACACTGGAGACTTTGGAGAGAGCAGGGCCTTGCCAACACCTTGATGTTGGACTTATGGCCTTCAAAACTGTGAGCCAATAAATTCCTGTTGTTTAAGACAACGAGTTTTGTGGTATTTGTCACAGCAAGCCTGGAAAACTAAGACAGAATCACACTTTTCTTTGTACCATGCTCTTTTCACTCAACATTGTGTTTGTGTTTGTGTTTGTGAAAGTCAGCCATGTTGCTGTGGGGTCCCATAATGCATTTATCCATTAGACTGTGATAGGGTCATTGATTATTTTCAATGTTTTGCTATTATATATAATACACTCTTCCCTACATGTATCCTGTTGTATGAGTTCATGCAGATGTTGTTATGTTAAGGATCTCGAGATAGGGGGATTATCCTGGGTTACCTGGGTGGGCCCAATGTAATCACAAGGATCTTTATAAGAGGGAGGCGAAAAGGTCAGAGTTGGAAAGGGCAATGTGATGACAGAAGCAGAGAGAAAGATTGGAAGATGTTCAGCTGCTGGCTTTGAAGATGAAGGATGGGGCCACAAACCAAGAAATGCAGGTGCTTCTAGAAGCTAGAAAACGCAAGAAAAGGCAAGGAAATGGGCTCTCCCCTAGAACCCCAGAAGGAACGCTGTCCTGTTTACCTATTTTAGACTTCTGACCTCCAGAATTGCAAGAAAATTAACTTGTGTTGTTTTAAGCCACAAAGTTTCTGGTAATTTATTATAACAGCAACAGAAAACTAATGCAGTTATACTCTAAAAGCTTTATAGGTATGCCTCTTAAGTTTACATCTTCACTCTACCAGGATTTATTTTTGTTTATGATATGAAATAAGGGTATAGTTTCATTTTCTCCCATATGGATGTTCAATTATTCCAGAATCATTTATCAAAAAGTCTTTGTTGTCCCCAATAATCTCCAGTGCCATAGTGCATTGATTTCTTTCTGGGTCCTTGACTTGCTTCCATTGATCTAGTTCTCTATTCCTACCACATACACACTGTATTTATATAGTGTTATAATAATTTTGTTATCTATAAAGCAAATCTATACACATTGTTCCTCTTCAAGAATGTCTTGGTTAAACTTGACTGTTTGTACTTCCACACTCTTTTTTAAAAATATCAATGTTACAAGTTACTCCATTAACACAAGATAACTATAATAACAATATAACTGCTTTGGTCTGTGATTACACTCTCCCGGTTAAGTTTGTTCATTCCTCAGTCTTGAGGGATTTGTGACAACGTCCACTCTGACTCCTTCAGGCTGAGAAGGGACATAGATATTATGGAGCAGAGGAAAGGAATTGTTTTGCTAGAAGTTGAAGATACTCCTTGTTTTGGGGTTGGGACTGGTCCATCATCATCATTTTGTTAGTTGTCCAGGGTAAGCCCAAGGAACTGGAGAATAGGAGTTGACTGCAACTCTGCTGGGTTTCAGGACTCAAAGAGTATATGAACAACCTGAAGATTTAAGTCTCTGAAAAACATACTTAACAGGCACTTTGAAAATTATAAGTTCAAATAAAAGGAGTAGAAGATTCATGATTAGGGGAATTATAAATGAGCATAACTATGTTATACTGGTGAAACAACTTTTCATATGTTCCCAGATAGGGCCTGCTAAGGGGGTGTTGATTCCATGAGATCATGTGGCTTTCCTATGGTGTCTGGACATCCCTAGAGCCCTTGGAAGCACTTTTGTTTGCAGCTTTGTTTACTGTGGTAGTTTGTGAAACCTGCCTGAGACCTGCATAAGTATGTATAACCTCTAGAATGACCTCCCAACTCTCTTTGAAGTCACTTATCCATAAAAACTCACTTTTATTTACTATTCCCCCCTTTTGGCAAGGTCTTTTTCCAAATTTATTGCTGATTAATGTTTGGTAATAATCCCTTGGTGCCAGGGAGGCTCATCCCTGAGAGCCATGTCCCATGATGGGTGGCAGGGGACAAGGTAGTTTATTTGCAGAGTTTGACTTAAAGAGAGGCCACACTTAAGTAACAAGGACATTTTCAGGAGGTAACTCTTAAGCATTAATTAAAATTAGGCTTAGTTTCAATATTAGAGGAATAAGTTCATAAGTACAAACATTAAGATCAAGGGCTTGGCTTATTGGCCTGTATTCTTTTATTAGCAAGGTTTTATTTTATTCCAGAGGTTTTTGCCACCTTATTTGAGAAAGTAGCAGGACTTCCCCAGGAGGGAAGTTTAATATTTTGTTAGCTACTATATGGGCCTCTATCTATCCAGAAAACATGCTTATGACAACAAGGATATATTTATCTCTCATAGCAGTATGTTTTAGGTGCATTTTCCCCCATATACCACCCCACTATCAACACCCTGTACTAGTGACATAACTTTGTTATAGAAACTGAAAGAACATTATTTGTATTCTTAACCACCATCCTCAGCCACCACAGAGCTCACTGTTTTATACTGCTCCTCCCCCCCCACCCCCATTTTATCCTATAGCCTTCTTTCTGGCAACATATATACCCAAAGCTTCCCCCTTTCAACCATGTTCACATACATACTTTGCTGTTAATTACACTCACATTGCTGCATGACCATTACATCTGTCCATTTCCAAACCTCCATATACTTTTTGAAATCATCTTCACAAGTTGCACGGAACAACCTATGATTTGTAATTGCATTGTATTGTTGTATTAGTCAGCCAAAGGGGTGCTGATGCAAAATACCAGAAATCGTTTGGTTTCTAGAAAGGGTATTTATTTGGGGGTAGAGGCTTACAATTACCAGGCCATAAAGCATAAGTTACTTCCCTCACCAAAGTTTGTTGCCACATGTTGGAGCAAAATGGCTGCCAATATCTGCCAAGAGTTCAGGCTTCCTGGGTTCCTCTCTTCCTGGGGCTTGCTTCTCTCTGGGCTCAAGCTTGCTTCTCTGCACAAGCCAGCTGTAGACTATCAGGTGAATGGCTTGTCTCTTTTCCAGGGACCTTCTCTCCTTCCTCATGACCAAGCTGCTCTGTGTGCTTACTTTCCCAGGCTCCAGCATCAAAACTCAGCATCAGAACTCCTACTCAAAACTCCAACCCGGTCCTTTGCCATGTCTTTTATCTTTGAGACCCCACCCACCAAGGGGCGGGGCTCAACACCCTACTGACATGGCCCAATCAAAACCCTAATCATAATTTAATCATGCCCAGAGTAACAGACCAGTTTACAAACATAATCCATATCTATTTTTTGCAATTCATAACTATATCAAACTGCCATAATTGTATAAAGAAATTTAAGGTAATATGACATTTTTACATTGAGTCTTCCAATCCATGACATGTTTTCTCTCTCCAATTACTTTAGATTGTTTAAAAAAATGATTCTTAATACATTTTGTAATATTGTCTATAGAAGTTTTGCACATCTTTTACTACTGGGAACTTCATATGTCTTATCCAGGAATTGATGTGGTTCAGTGGTTGAGCCGGCTTCCCACATATGAGGTCCCAGGTTCAATCCCCAGTCCTGGTACCTCAAAAAATAATAATAATAATAGTTTCTTGTCCTATTATATAATTCTTTGTTGCTGTTTTTTCAGATAATTATTGATTAGTATTGTATCCAGATACTATTAAATTCACTCATAATTCCAATATTTTGGCTTTAGATTTATAAAATTTTCTATGTACACAATTGTATCATCTATGGGTAATAATAGTTTTGCTTTTTGTTTTTTTTTCCCCTTTCCAACTTTAAATTTTTTTCTTGCTTATTTCACTGGCTAGAGTCTTCAGGAAAATTTTGAATGGAAGCGATAAGAGCAGACAACTTTGTTTTTTCTTGATCTCAAGGGAAACCTTTCGATGCTTAACTACTAAATCTGATGTAGTTTGGTAATTTTTAAAAGCATGATTGGACACAAGTGCTTTTTCTAGATCTGCTGAGATGATCACATGATTTTTCTAATTTATTCTATAATGTGGCAAATTACATTTTCTAATGTT
>JAQZBX010050265.1:0-19707 GCA_029593785.1 Cabassous unicinctus | reverse complement strand
AAAAAAAAAAAAAAAAAAAAGAATTCTGAAAGTTGCAGGAGAGAAGCAATGTGTCCCATACAAGGGAACCTGAATAAGATTAAGTGCTGATTCTGCATCAGAAGCCATGGAGGCTAGAAGGCAGTGGGACGACACATTTAAAGTGCTTACAGCAAAAAAAAAATTGCCAACCAAGAATTCTGTATCTGGCAAAACTGTCTTTCATAAATGAGGGAGGGATTAAGACATTCCCAGATAAACAAAAGCTGAAGGAGTTCATCACCACTAGACCCACCCTACAAGGAATGCTAAAGGTAGTTCTGTAGTCAGTTGACTGAAGCCACATGGAGAAATAAAGATCTCTGGTGAAGATAATGACCTAGGTAAATATAAATATGAGTACTATTATATTTTTTGTGTAACTCTCTTTTTACTTCCTACGGATCTAAACGACAAATGCATAAAATGTAATGACATGATGTAACATTTATGGAATCTAAAGTGTCTTTAAATATAAAGAAAAAATGTAATGATAAATCAGTGGTTTTGGATTCATAGTATATAAACATATCATTTGTATCAAAACTACATAAAGGGGAGAAGATGTAGCTCAGTTGTTGAGCACCTGCTTCCCATGTACAAGGTCCCAGGTTCAATCCCCAGTACCTCCTAAAAAACAAACAAACAAACAAAAAAAACTACATAAAGTTGGGGTGACGGAGGAACATAGTGTGTGTCTATTATTGAAGTTAAGTTGATATCAAAGCAAGTTAGATTGTTACAGATTTAGGATACTGTATTTAAGTCCCATAGTAACCACAAAGAAAATATCAGAGACTATGCAAACCATGGAGAGAGAAATTAGGGTTCAGGTTGCTAGTGGTGGGGGACAGAGGCAATGAAGAATTAATGCAAAATGCATGTAGGGTTTCTGTTTGGGGTGAAGGGAAAGTTCTAGTAATAGATGGCAGTGAGGGTGCTGCAATATTGTGAATGCAGTTAATCCCCCTGAATGGTGTGCTTGGGAGGGGGTGGGATGGGGAGATTCATGCTGTATATGTTTCCACAATTTAAAAAAAAGAAAGAGAAATAAAAGAGATAATGACAATCCAATGCACTACCTCATACTGGATGGGATCTAAGAATGGAGGAGAAAAGGCGCAAAAGGACGTTATCAGGACCTAAGAAAAACTGGGATATAGGATGTAAGCTTTATAGCAAGGTCAAACTTCTTTTACTTGGTAATTGCACTTGAGGTGGGTACATAAGTGAACACCCTTGTTCTTAGGACATGCACGTGGAAGTGTATGTGTTCAAGGAGTATGGGTGTTCATATGTTTAGAATATGGATAGATGCTGATGATGATTGACGGATGAATAGGCAGGTAAAAGATGGATGGAATGGTATGGCAAAGGTAGCAGAGTGTGGGAATTGGTGGATCTGGGTATCTGCGAGGGAGCAGGGGAATGCTGGAGTTCTCTGCTTGGGGTTTGTATTGTTTTTGTAACCATCCTAAAAGTCTGAAATTATTTCAAAATAGAAAGTTAAAAAAGAGTGGCCACTGGCGGGGGCAGGAGGAAGGAGGAATGGGGGGGATGGCAGGGGTATATCAAGGTGGGCACCGGTGATATCTGCTATACCTTTTACCTCTTGGTCCTTTTCCAGCCTTTCTTTTCTCCATGTTCTCCATTTAAATGCCTGCAATAAGGAAGGGGGCGGGGGGGAAAGTATGTATATATATGCATTATCTTTACTAATAGCCACAGTATTTATTAAAGCGCTTCATCTGTGCCAGGCACTATGGGAAATGCACATGTTTAATCTGCTGACTACCACGCGTCTGACACAGCTACAGTTATCTCCATTATCTTACAGATGGGGAAACTGAGGCTTGTGTGATTTACCCAAAGACAGCAAATGGCAGAGCTGGGACTTGCAGCAACCTGACTCCAGGACACGCAGTTTCATCCAGCCTCCCTCCCCGCACCCACAACCCAGAGGTCCGCTGCCTCCAGGGCTGAGGGATGGAAAAACCATGACCTTACTCATTGTTTCTGGTCTCCTCTAGCCTCAAAAACAAGACAGAAATTGATATTTCAATAGAGCATGATTATTTGTTGAAAGAGGCGCAGCTGCCATGTGCGTATCATTATCAACTGACTGGCGTGGCGGGAGCGAGGGCCTCGCGGGAAAACGTCCTCTCCCATGTGGCTGGGAGAAAAGAGCTTTGGCTGTGTTACATTTAAAAAGTTGCCAGTTTGTAGGAAATCAGGCCAGGAAGGAGCATGTTAAGGCAAAACTAGGAAAGGCTGTTGTCAGAGCAGGCAAGACCAAGGATGTATTTTCAGACTTTGCAGAGAATTCTTGGATCAAACCATGCTCACAGTGGCTGATTTTAATAGCGGCTGCAAGGATCTAATCTCTTTAGTCATTAATGCACTGTAGAGCTTTGCAATCATTTGTTCTCCCGGCTCAGAGGAGCCCTTGTACCGCAGGTCCACGTGGACCCGCGGAAGTTCCTCATCTCCCTCAGAATTGCTGCAATGGAGGTGAAGGTTGTAAATACAGCCAAGCCGGGGAGGAGGCCCTGAAGCCTCAACTTCCCTCCTCTGAGCCGGGAATGACCAGGAGCGCAGCATTCCTGTTCTGGGGGTGGTGGCGAGTGACTGCCCCCACCTGGCCTTGCCTAGAACAGGGGCTTCTACTTGGGCCCGAAGCAAGTCTTTCCCTTCGTACGTGTCATGGCGCAAGGACGGTTGAGAGGAAGGAGAAAGAGGCTGGGCATGAGAATCGTTCCATAAAGTGGGAGGCAGTGAAGGTCCCTGAGCTGGGTGGCGCCAGTGTCCTAGGGCGCCCTGACAAAGCACAACAAACAGGGAGGTTTACAACAACAGAAATGTGTTGTCTCCCAGTTCTGGAGGCCGGAAGCTGAACCCGAGGTGTCAGCGGGACGTGCCCGCTCTGCGGCCTCTGGAGGAGAACACTCGTTTGCCTCTCCTGGTCTCGGTTAGCCAGAGCTGCTAGGACAGATGCCACCCAGTGGGTTGGCTTAAACAGCAAGCATTCGTTGTCTCATGGTTTTGAAGGCCACAAGCCCAAAATCAAGATGTCGGCACGGCCGTGCTTCCTCCTGGGGTCGGTAACGTTCTGCTGGTGGCCGTCCTCCGTCACCCGGTGATGTCTGTCTCCTCTCTGGCTGCTTCTGGCTCTTCTCTCCGACCATGTGTGAACATCCTCTCTTCATCAGTCCTCCAACCAGGCGGGGCCAGGTCCACCCCGATTCAATCTGTTCGCATCTAAATAGGATTCTCAAATGAAGCCGCACTTTAACTGATAGTAACATCCTCAAAGGTCCTCTTTGCTGATGGGTTCACACCCACAAGGACGAGGATTAAGACTTGGACATGCCTTTGGGGGAACATGATTCCGTCCCCCCCCCCCCAGCTTCTGGCATTTGCGGGCAAGCCTTGGCATTCCTTGGTGTGCAGATGCCTCGCTCCAGTCTCTGCCCCTGTCTTTGGACGGCTTATCCCCTCCAGCTCTCTCCCTCCTTTTTTAAACAGGTACCGGGGATTGAACCCACGGCCTCGTACATGGGAAGCAGGCACTCAACCACTGAGCTACACCCGCTGCCCTTATTCCCTCTTCGTCTGTCTGTCTCCATGTCCAGATTTCCCAGTCACACTGGATTTAGGGCCCACCCTCTTCCAGCCTGACCTCATCTTAACTAATTATATCTACAAAGATCCTAATTCCAAACAAGGTTACAGTCACAGGACAGGGGGTCTGGACGTGAAGATATCTTTTGGGGAGACACAATTCCACCGATAACACTGGAAAATCAGAGTTACTCAGAATAGAGCAAGGCAGAGTGAGACAGCAGGTCCAGAGAGCCAGGGAGAAGGAAGGGAAAGTGACGTGGTCAAAATCCTGGCCAGCGCGTGTCCACAGAGACGCGTGGTGGGGCTGAGGCAGGGTTCGGGTGAGGGAGAAAGGGGGCCAAGGAGGGCACAGTGCAAGCCAGCTCCCTCCGTGGGGAGAATCACCCCCCTCCCTTCCGGAGCTAGAGCAGAGGAGAGACGTGGAGAGTGATCCTGTTTTTTGGTTTGTTTGCCCATTTGTTTTTATTGTGGTAACATATATACATAAAACATAAAATTTGCCAGTCTAACCATTTTTAAGTGTTCAATTCAGTGGCGTTAATGATATTCACAGCATTGTACTACCATCACCACCTTCCATTACCAAAACTTTTCATCACCCCAAAGAGAAACTCTGTCCCCACCGAGCAATACCCTTCCTTCCCCCAGCCCCTGGTAACCTCTAATCTACTTCCTGTCTCTATATATTTGCTGTTCTAGGTATTTCATTTAAGTGGAATTGCACAATATTTGTCCTTTGTGTCTGGTTTCTTTCACTCAGCATAATGTTTCCAAGGTTCTTCCAATTTGTAGCATGTCTCAGAACTTCATTCCTTTTTATGTCTGAATAATATTTAACTGTGTGGGTAGACCACATGTTGTTTATCCATTCTTCTGTGATGGACATGGGTTGTCTCCACCGTCTGGCTATTGTGAATAATGTTGCTATGAACATTGGCATACAGGTTTTTATGTGGACATATATTTTCAGTTCTCTTGGGGTACATATCTCAGAGTGGAATTGCCAGGTCATATGATAATTCCATGTTTAACTTTTTGAGGAGATGCCAAAGTGTTTTCTACAGTGGCTGCACCATTTTACAACCCCACAGGCAATGCACAAGGGTTCCAATTTCTCCACATCGTCACCAACACTTTTTTTTAAAGATTTACTTTATTTATCTCTCCCCACCCCCTTGTTGTTTGCACTTGCTGTGTCTATTCATCTTCTTTGTTTTTTTAGGAGGCAACGGGAACAGAACCCGGGACTTCCGATGTGGGAAGGTGGTATCTAACCGCTTAAGCCACCTCTGTTCCCTGCTTTGTTGTGTCTCTCATTATGTTTTTCTTCTTGTGTCTCTTGTTGCATCATCTTGCTGTGTCAGCTTGCCGTGCCTGCCTGTCATGCCAGTTCACTGTCTTCTTTAAGAGGCACCAGGAACTGACCCACGGACCTCCCATGTGTAGGCAGGAACCCAACTGCTTGAGCCACATCCACTTCCCACCAACACTTTTTATTTCCCCTATTTTCATTTTTGAAGTGGGTCGAGCTGGGCCTGGGAGCCAGGCTGCCTTGATTTTCACCCCTGTGCAGCCCTGAGATGTGATCAGAAGCCACTTTACTCCGCAGAGCCTTGGTTTCTTCCACGGTGAAATGGGTAATGACAATAATAGTTCTAGCCTCACAGGCTTGTTGTGAGAGATACTAGAAAACATATGTTTGGTACATTGACTGGTGCCTGGTAAATAATCATCTTTCATTACATATTAGTCAAAGCCAGAAAATCCGAGACAAATTGGCGCAGTCTTCCCTGTATCCACCAGGGGGCGCCCCTCCTGCGGCTCTGAGTCCTGCCTGGGAGAAGCCAGCCTCCTGGGCCACCCCCTTCTTCCCACAGGTCCTCCTTCCCGGGAAAAGGCCTCCGGTGCTCACCTCTCGCCCACTGTTTTTTTCCTCTGTTGTCTCATTTGTCTTCCTGACACTCTCACCCATGAAAAAATTCCCTAAATTATCCAGGCCTGCAGTCTTGTCCAATTACCCATGCCCCTACCCCCTTCCCCGGGGACATTCCTCCTGGAGGAATTTCAGTCTGTCATTTTGGAATATTTTTCTGGCCCAAGTGATCTCCTGCTTTAGGTTACTGCCATGTCCTATTTCCCTCTCCAGGGCTTTCACAGGGATCAGGTAAGGTCGTAGGTGGGAAGCACCTCATTTGGCAACCAAGCCTGAGGGTGGTGGCGGTGGCTGGGGTGGCAGTGGTGGGTCCAGGCCTGGGGCATGTGGTCAGTGCTCTGGAGCTGGCCCTTCCCCGTCACACTGCCCTGCAGGAATTACAGTTTCTCAGCAGGGCTGTCATATTTAAGCGTCCACAGGGCCTGAGCAGATGCGGCACCTGGGCAAAAGGCCCATGGACACTGTGGCTAATTCAAAGTGGGGGCAGAGAGCTGCTCCTGGAGCTCAGCCAGCCTGAATGTGGGCTCGGCATGGCAAGATGCTCTCGTTGTGCAAGAGAAGCTGAAGGCAGATTTTTCACATGAAATCTCCAAATGTTTCCACATTGGCAGTTAGTTAAAATATTTTCAGACTCTGTGAGGGCCAGTCTGTAGGCTGGCCTTGGCCAGTGGGTTCCATTTTGCAAGACTCAGGTGGAATCTCAGAGAAAACATTGGTCAGGGGCTGATGGTAGCATGGACCATGGGGTGACCTGAGTTGTAAAATGCCCAGGCGCTCTTTGGTGCTCACCTCCTCAGGGATGGACCAAGACCCCTGGCATCTCCTACGGGCTTGGGGAGGAGGGAGTCCTTTGACTGTCTCCCCTGGGACCCAAGTTGAACCAGGAACCTGCAGAAGTGCAAAGCCCCATTCCAGTGTTTTCCTGAGCGTCCAACTTCACTCCTCCTGGAAGACTTTCCTGAGCAGTTGGACACACATGGAAACCCTAATTACAGTATGAGCCCTGGATTCTTACTAACAGGAAGAATCATATTTTCCCTTCTGTTGCCAGGATGTCATTTTGAATGCTAACAAGGCAGTTACACCTAGCTGCTCTAAGATATGTCAGCTTCAGTTTGCAGAAGACTGATGCTTCAACTGTCCCAAGACATGTCAACCCATCAGAATGGGGGGATGGAGGGCTTGTCCTCACAGCCCCCAGCAGGAAAGCCCCTGACAGGGACTTCTTGTGGAGTTGGGTTGGCAAGTCGTGTATGCTTGGCTCTTCACACCCACCCAGCAGGTGCGATCTTGGCTGCAGAACCTAAAATAGATGTGCTTGGCAGAGGGCCTCTTGAGGTGCTGAAATGGGATTTCACAGGTCTTGCTGATATCTGTAAGCGATAAGAAGCCACAGATACCTCCCCCAATCCCCCATGTGTAGCCAGGATCCAGGACTTCTTGTGGAGATCCCAGTTTGTCTTTACTTCTGACCCCAAAAAGGCAACTGGATCAAGCAGTCCCAAGGAAGTGACCCATTTCCCTATTTTGGGAGTGTGAAATCTGAATGCAGCCATCCCAGACACATTTATTCCACACCCCACACCCCCAGGTTTAACTCTAGTGGCTAACAAAGTTAACAAGGATGGCAAAAGCCAAGGACAAAATGATTCTAGTTCCCAATCTCTGTAACTCCCCGAAGAGCTAATTATGACAAACACACACACACACACACACAGACATGCACACACACTCCTTTTAAATCACTGCGGTTGAATTTTAGAAAGAGAATCGCTCAAAAATAGATGAGGTTAATCATGGAAACATTTTTCATGATTCAGAAATTTGATACACAATCAAGGGAAATCTATTCCCCTCACCAATTCCAGGAAATGAAACGAACCACAGATTTCCCTCCCACTTCACATCCATGGCCTAATCTATTTGTGGGAAACAGCCTCTGTCTTGGGGAAAGGGAGAGCATGGAGTCTCTCTTTTCTCATGCAAGGGGGAAATTTTACTGGCCTCAGTTATGGAGGGGAGCTAAATTTGTGATATCTCTTTTTTCTTCTCTTCACCAGAAAAAACGCCAATATTGTTTCGTCTTCTCTTTTTCTAAGTCTTCAGCAAAGGCTCCCTTCTCGTTTCCCTCACCTCTGCAGGGGGCCTAGATTTGGGTCTTCACCTAGAGTCACAATCACAATCAGAATCAGAATCCCAGCTGACCTTTATTGGGTCCTAACCATACACCTTAGACCAACGCTGTCCAATGGAACTTCCTACAGTGCTGGAAAGTTCCATATCAGCACTGTCCAATACAGTAGCCACTAGCCACATGTGGCGACTGAGCCTTGAAATGGGGCTACTGTGCCTGAAGAACTGAAGCTTTAATTTTATTTATTAAATAAATTTACATTGAAATTTAAATATCCACATATGGCTGGAGGCTATCATATTGGACAGCAAAAGCTTTAGACCCTCACAACCAGGCTGTAAGCATTGTTATTATCCCCCAGTTTAAAGAAGCCAAAGCTCCGAGGGATTAACTTGCCCAGAATCACAGAACTAGCTCTAACCACAGCCTCAAGTCTTTGTGTTTTTGGAAATGTTGCCTTAGAAGCTGTAATCCCCAAACCCCCAGTGGGCCTGGTCCTTCCTTCTATTTTCTCCTCCTTTTCAAAAAATTTTATTGTGGTAACATATATAAAACATAAAATGTCCCTTTTTAACCATTTTTAAGTGTTCAATTCGGTTCCATTAATTATATTCACAATGTGTGCTACCATCACCACCTTCCATTACCAAAACCTTTCCATCACCCCCAAATAGAAGCTCTGGCCCCATGAAGCAATAATTCCCCAGCCCCTGGTAACCTCTAGACTGTATGAATAATTTCTGTCTGTATGAATTTGCTTATTCTGGATATTTCATAAAAGTGGAATCAATACTTGTGCTTCCATGTCTGGCTTCTTTCAATCAGCATGTCTTCAAGGTTCATCTGTGCTGTGACATGGATCAGAACGTCATTCCTTTCTATGGCTGAGTAATATCCCATTGTGTGGATAAACCACATTTTGTTGATCCATTCATCTGTTGATGGGCACATGGCTTGCTTCCAACTTTTGGCTCTTGTGAATGAGGCTCTGTGAACACTGATGTACAGGTATCTGTTTGAGTCCTTGCTTTCAATTCGTTGGGGATATATACCTGGAAGTAGAATTGTTGAGTCATATGGTAGCTCCATGTTTAACTTTTTAAGGAACCACCAAAATTGTTTTCCATAACAACTATATCATTTCATATTCCATCAATAGGGCATGAGGGTTCCAATTTCTCTATATCCTGGCCAACACTTGTTATTTTCCTTTTTTTTTAATAATGGCCATCCTAGTGAGTGTGAAGTGGTATCTCATTGTGGATTTGACTTGCATTTCCCTAATGACTGATGGTGTTGAACATCTTTTCATGGGCTTATTAGCCCTTTTGTATATGTTCTTTGGAGAAATGACTCTTCAAGTCCTTTGCCCATTTTTAAATAAGGTTGTTTGTCTTTTTGTTGTTGAGTTCCCCCTCCATTTTAAAGTCTTTTTTGACATTATTGAGGAAATGTAGATGCATTAGGGGGAAATTACAGAAAACATAAAAAGCAAAAATAATTCTCCATAATTCCTTCAAACAGAGATAACCACTATAAATGTTTTACCTTTTCTCTTACTGTGTTTTTCTGCATAAACACACATACTTACAGATACCCCACTCCCACTCCCAAATATTTTATTTAAAGACTTTTACCCCATTTGTCAAGTTGATTTTTGGAAAGTTATACAACTCTCACAGCAGCGTATCCTTCTCCCTGCACCTTCATCAAATATTATTTTTTCCTTTTTAAAAATTAATAGAGGGAAGCTGATGTGGCTCAAGCGATTGGGCTCCTGTCTACCATATGGGAGGCCCTGGGTTCGATTCTTGGGGCCTCCTGGTAAAGGCAAGTGGCCCGCGCCGTGGAGAGCTGACGCAGCAAGATGACTCAACAAAGGGAGACGCAGAGGAGAGACAGTGAGAGTCACAGCAGACCAGGGAGCTGAGGTGGCTCAAGCAATTGTCTGTCTCCCACACTGGAGGTCGCAGGATTGTTTCCCGGTGCCTCCTAAAAAAAAAAGAGAAAGACGAGAAGAAAAGACAAGCAGAAACAGAAAGAACACAGCAAATGGACACAGAGAGCAGACAGCAAGCAAAAACAATGGGGGGAGGGAAAAAATTAATAGACAAGCATGATATCTTACATTTTATTCATATTTTTTCTAGTGTGTTTTTAAAAAAGATTTTATTTATTTATTCCCCCCCACCACACCCCCATTGTTTTGGGCTCGCTCTCAGCTCTCTGTGTCCACTCGCTTTGTGTTCTCCTGTGTCTGCTTGTCTTCTCTTTAGGCAACACTGGGAACCGATCCTGAGACCTTCTGGAGTGGGAGAGAAGTGCTCAATCTCTTTCGCCACCTCTTAGTATATTTTGACAAGCATGATATCTTACTATTTTATTCATATTTTTCTAGTGTGTTTTGTGGTATACCTCATATGCTTATTAGTTATTTGTGTATTATTTTTCAGAATTTTCATTGCGTCTTGGTATTTTTCATCTTGATTTGCATGCTATCCTTATATATTAGAGATTTAGTCTTTGTGGGTCATGTTGGTGACAAGTATTTTCCCAACCTGCTTGCCTTTTAACTTTTCAAGGTTTTTTTAACTAATTGTTCATTACCACCATGATAGATTCTACTGCTTTTAAGCTTGAAAAGTCTTTTGTCTTCCCGACATTAGCTGGGGGCTGGCTTTTTGGTCTCGGTTTTGCCAGTTGTGTATGCCCAGGATGCTTCGGCTGGGAGAAACAGGGCCCACTCTTCTTGCCCAGCTTCAGTTTGCAGAAACCGAGATGCATGAGGCCATTTGATTTGGGGTGAAGCCCACGAAGAAGGAAGGAATTTTGTGCAGGGGAACTACGGAGCCAGAGGAGGGCGGAGATGGGGCAGGGGGCTGGGTGGCGGCAAAGGGCTGGTCGTGGGCACAGAGGTGGACAGGAGAGAGGACCGGAAGCTGAACGAGGCTGTTCGGGCCCTTATGACTGAGTGCCACGGGGTGGGAAAGGGGTTGTTAAGGGTTGAATTGTTCGCCTCGAAAGAGACCTTCAAACCCTAATCCCCAGTACCTCAGAATATTACTTTATTTAGAAATAGGGTCATTGCAAATGGAATTAGTTAAGTTGAAACGAGATCATGCTGGAGCATGGTGGGCCCTTAATCCAGTAGGACTGTTGTCCTTATAAAGAGGAAAGAGGAGGCGCTGACAGGCAGAGAGAAGGCGGCCACGTGAAGACGGAGGCAGAGCCTGACTGACGCCACAAGCCAGGAACACCAGGGATTGCCAGCGGCTGCCAGGAGCCAAGGCAGAGGCGTGAAACAGCCTCTTCCCTAGCGCCTTCAGAGGGAGAGGCCCCTGCCAGCACCTTGATTTCTGACTTCTGGCCTCCAGAATGTGAAGCGATAAACTGCTGCTGTGTAACGCCGCCCAGTTTTGGTGCTTTGTCACAGCAGCCCCAGGCGACGAAGACGGAGGCCTTCTACGTTCCTGCCTGCCTGCCTGCCTTCATCCAGCCGTCTGTCCATCCATTCTCTCATGCATTCCTGCTTTCAACAGTGGGGTGGGAGGACGAGGATGGGCCAGCTGGCACACATTGTCAGGGGATGAGGTCTGGGCAGGATCCTGCTTGGGACAGGTCATGGCAGCTGACCCACGGCCACAAGAGGCTGTGGCCTTTTCCGTTACCACCACCCCCTGGGGAATCTGCCATAAAGGTGCCAGGGACTGGGTGGTAGAATCTGGGCTTTCACTCGTGCCTCTGTGGAGTCAGGCTGAGCCAGAGCTGGGTGGATCTGGATCATTCTACACCTGCAGCCACAGAACAGCCAAGTATCCAAGAGGACAGAGCAGCAGAGGTAGGGCTGAGAAATGCTCGGACACAAGAACACAAGGGGAGTGGATGTGGCTCAAGTGGTTGAGCACCCGCCGCCCACTTGGGGGGGTTCTAGGTTCGGTTCCCGGTGCCTACTGAAAAAACAAAAACAAACAACAAGCAAAACAAAGGGAAAAAACTGACTCAGGGAAGCCTATGTGGCTCCATGGTTGAGCGCTGGCTTCCCACATTTGAGGTCCCAGTTTCAATTCCCAGCTCCTGGTACCTCAAAAAAAAAAAAAAAAGAAGGACATGCCTTGTGCAGAAGCAATCCAAACAGCAGACAACTTAGCTCTGTTTTCAAACCGAGTGGACAAAATATTGTGATAGATGAAAATGAAAGCCACAGCCCATTGCTGCAGCTCAATCTCTTATCCGTGGATGAAGCCTCAATGGACAAATACTCTCTTCTTGATACAGAGAGCCTAAGCAGCTACTCCATTCCAACAAAATTTTCATGATACTTAATTATCCCACTATTCCATGTTAAATGATATTAGGATCCTAGCTCCAGTGCATACCTCTGCTTAAGTCTAACTTTACTTTTAAATATCTCAATGTTCAGTGAAATTTCCCTTTCCTGGGATTGAGTGCAGTTCCCTGATAACTTCTGCTGCCTTTTGTCCCAGCATTGTAACCCAAGGAGGTTCAAACTCCCCACTATACAATTCTACTCCTAGGTATACACCCCAAAGAATTGGAAACAAGGTCTCAAACAGACATTTGCACACGAATGTTCAGAGCAACATTATTCACAACGGCCAAAAGGTGGAAGCAACACGAGTGCCCATCAGTAGATGATGGGGGAAGACATATTCAAAGTGCTAAAATAAAAAAAACTGCCAACCAAGAATTCCATATCCAGCAAAAGTGGCTTTCAAAAATGAGGGTGTGGGGAGTAAGTGTAGCTCAGTGGCTGAGGACCTGCTTCACGAGGACAAGGACCCGGGTTCAATCCCCAGTACCTCCTAAAAAAAAAAAATGAGGGAGAAATTAAGACATTACCAGATAAAAAAAAAAAGCTGAGGGACTTTGTCACCATTAGACTGGCCCAAAAAGAGAAGCTAAAGAGAGTTCTGCAGGCTAAAAGGAAGAGACAATAGACAATGGATCAAAGCCACCTGACGAAATGAAGATCTCCAGTAAGGGTAGTGACGTGAGTAAATATAAATGCCAGTTCTACTGTGTTTCTGGCTTGTAACTCCACTTTTTACTTCCTATGAGATCTAAAAGGCAAGCACATGAAATGGAGTGAGAAATCAGTGGATTTGTGCTCAGTGTGTAAACATGGAATTTGTGACAAGAACTGCATTAAGGTGGGAGCACAGAGGGGCCTAGGAACATAGTGTGTATATGCTCCTGAAGTTAATTTGGTATCAAAGCAAATGAGATTGTTATAGATTTAGGTTGTTAAATTTAAGCTCCATGGTAACTACAAAAAAAAATTAGAGACTGTGCAAGCTCCTAGAGATAGAGATTACAGGTTGCCGAGGGTGGGAGTCAGGGGGAATGGGGAGTTAATGGAGAATGGGTGAAGAGCTTCTGCTTGGGGAGATGGGAAAGCTTTAGTAATGAAGGTGGCAACCTGTTGAATGAGACCAATCCCAGGGAACAGTCTGCTTGGGAATGGTTGAAATGGGAAAACTTATGTTGTATATAGGTTCCCACAATAAAAAGGAAAGAAAAGAAAAAGCAACTAAAGAGATAATGACAACTGAAGGCAATACATGGGGAGCAGGTGTAGCTCAGTGGTTGAGCGCCTGCTTCCCATGTACGAGGTCCTGGGTTCAATCCCCGGTACCTCCTAAATAAATAAATAATCTCTGATGAGATCTAACATGGGAGGATGGGAAGCGGATGTGGCTCAAGTGATTGGGCTCCCGTCTACCACATAGGGGCCTCCTGGTGAAAGGCAAGCTGGACTGCGCAGAGTGCTGGGGTCCGCATGGAGAGCTGGCGCAGCAAGATGACACAACAAAAAGAGATACAGAGGAGAGACAGTAAGAGACGCAGAAGACCAGGGAGCTGAGGTGGCACAAGAGATTGAGCGCCTCTCTCCCACTCCGGAAGGTCTCAGGATCGGTTCCCAGTGTTGCCTAAAGAGAAGACAAGCAGACACAGTAGGGCACACAGTGAATGGACACAGATATCAGACAGTGAGCACTAAATAACGGGGGCGGGGGGATAAATAAATAAATCTTAAAAAAAAAAAACATGGGAGGAAAGAAGGCTCAAAAGAACACTATTGGGACACATTAAAAGGTTGGAATATAGACTGTAAGCTTTATATCAATGTTAAATTTCTTGAACTTGATAACCACATTAAGGTGACAATACAAGTGACCAACCTTGTTCTTAAGAAATGTACGTGGCAATATTAAGTGTTTAAGGAGCATGATGCATACAACCTGCACTCATGTTTAGAAAATGGATCGAGCAGACAGACAGACAGATGGATGGATAGATAGATTGATGATTGGTGGGTAGATAGATATGACACAGCAAATGTGACAAAATGTTGAAACTGGTGGATCTGGGTATCTGGGGGGATAAGAGTATCCTGGAGTTCTCTGCATAATGTTTGTATTATTTTTGTAACTGTCCTGTAAGTTTGAAAGTATTTCAAAATAGAAAGTTTAACATTAAAAAACAGAAAACAAAACAAAGGAATGACGTTCTGATCCACGCTACACCATGACACGGATGATCCTTGATGACGTCATGTTGAGTAAAATAAACCAGACCCAAAAGAACAAATACTGTATGATTCCACATGTATGAAATATCTAGAACAGATAGAAAGGCGCTCAGAGGCTGCCAGGGGCTGGGAGGATCTGGGGAGAGGGTGCTATTGCTCAGGGGAGGCCGAGCTTCTGTTTGGGGGATGAAAACGTTTTGGAAATAGACAGCAGTGATGGGTGCCCAACATTGTGAATGGAATTAATGCCACTGAATCGTCCACTTAAAAATGGTTAAAATGACAAACTTTATGTGGTGTAAGTGTTACCATAACTTTTTTTTTTTTTTAAGTTAAAAAAACCGTCCCTGGATCTCATGGGCAAGGGCACCCAGTCACGGGAGGCCGGGAGGGCATGAGGGTCAGTGAGGAAAAGAGAGACACCTCTTTGTAGACTGCTTTCTGCGTCACACCATTTTTTCGCCTCCTAGTCAGAGCCATCACACTGTGAGTTGCCGCAGGCACACAGCTCTGGCTGTGCCCCTTTCAGGACACATGACCGTGTCACGCAACACGTCTGCTTGGCACAGTCCTGACTGTGCCGATAACAGCAGAAGAATGTACGGAGATGCGCCAAGGAGAGGAAGGCTTCGGGGACAAAATGTAGAAGTCAGACCTAACATCGCTGAGGGTCAGAAGACAGTTAAGCAGAAAAAATAAAGCCAATAAAGAAGAAGAAAAAAAAGACATTTAAGTGTTCACCAGAAACTGGAATTCTGATGAAAGAAGAGAAGAGAAGGAGCAAATATCAAAGGCAGTGCACATTTGCGAGGAAAACCAACCAGCGAAACAAGACTCGGGGTGGGTTTGGTGGTAACTTTGCTACAAGGCTGCTGGGCCGGGAAAACTCTTACTCTGATCAGGACCCAAAGGCGGCAGCTTCCAGCTGAGCGCAGCTGCTCCCGAGGCCTGTGGACCTTTCCTGCCTCCATAAGCAGGTTTTCCACCGTGCTGAGAGCTGGAGGGGGTGGATGTGGCTCAAATAGTTGGGCATCCGTCTGCCATACGGAGGGACCTGGGTTCAATCCCCAGGACCTCCCGGTGAAATAAGGAGAAATATAGAAGGTGCGTGGGCCACCAGCAGGCCCCATAAGTGGGTGACCCCCAGGACCTGCAGAACCACGCAGCAAGATGATGACCTAACAGGGGAGAGACGCAGGGGAGAGCCAAGACGAGACACGCCGAAAAACCAGGAACTGAGGTAGCACAGGTGGCAGAACGCCTCTCTCCCACATCGGAGTTTCCCAGGATGGAATCCCGGTGAAGACAGGAGAAGGATGAGAGGAGGGCAGGAAACAGACACAGGACTGCCCAACGAATGGACACAAAAAAACAGCAAAAATGGGCAGGGGGTGGTTAAAATGGATAGAAAGTAAATAAATAAATAAATCTTTAAAAAAAAAAAAGAAGCTGGAACCACGGAGCCTTAAGAGGAAGGAGAAAGGCTGAACCCTTGCAGACATCACCCGCCATCTTGTGTCAACACGTGGCAACAGACTTTGGGTGAGAGAGTACCTCTTATGGAACCTTGAGTTGGACTGTTAGGACCTTGTGACTATAAGCTTCTACCCCAAATAAATACCCTTTATAAAAGCCAGCAGAGTTCTGGTACTTTGCATCAGCACCCCTTTGGCTGCCTAATGCAGAATCTAAGCCTAGGAACAACCTGGAAGAACAGGGCACAGTTAGGGGGCCTGCCCAGGGCTGCCAGGAGAGGGGCTCGCACGGCCCCTGGTGAGCCAGAGCTCGGCCTGTTTCTCGAATCACTGGCAACTCTGGGGTTTCCTGTAGGTTGCCAGGGTGACAGTACAGGGAGAGCCTGGGAAAGCAAGTCACCCAAGCACAGTCCGGAGCAGAGAGCTGTCCTCAGATTCCTGCAGGAGCCGTAACCCTCAGGGACCTTCAACCCCTAGTCTAGACACCTTCTGCCCTCACCGCATTTTGGAGAAGCCTTAACTCAAGCTCGTGTTCTTCGGTGTTGTCACTCTTGTCTTGCTCGAGTGTGCAGATACTTTCCTGACACGGTTAATGTCCCTGCTGGATATGTCCCTCTTGGAGGAGGCTTTGTGGTGGAAGCTGCCAACGTCTGAAAGATCCAGTCCCTTAAGGTTCGTTTCTGCTTGTTTTCCACTTGCTTTCTACAAAACCTACATCTGTCATTGAGCCCAGATCTGCTGTCTCCATGAAGCTCCCTGTGGATGGGTTAGGGGTTTGGGGTTTTTATAGAATGCATTTGGCATATATCCATTCAGGAGGGCCTTATATCAAATATCCTCTTCTGGAGGAGCCCAAGTACCTGTGCCTAGAAGTTGTCATCACCAGTCGGCTTTTTTATTTGCCCGCTATCTCTACGTGTGCTTGGATGCTGGTGGCGTCCCGAAGCCGCCCTTCAGATTTTCAGACCTGGAGGCGGTTGCAAAGGCGCACTCTCTTTCCCAGCTCCTTATAAATTTGCTGTAATTCACAGATAGGCCCTAGTGAAAGTTTAATAGTAATAATAATATCTAGAATTTATTGAGTGCTTCAACACATACATGCCAGATTCTGGGCATCTATTATATGAAACCACTTCTATTTTTATTTCTTTTCTTTTTTTTAAATTTATTTTATTTCTTTATTTCTCCCCACCTCCTCATTGTTTGCACTTGCTGTATCTATTGTCTTCCTTGTTTTTTTTTAGGAGGAACCGGGAACTGAACCCGGGACCTCCGATGTGGAAGGGAGGCACCTAATTTCTTGAGCCACCTCCATTCCCTGCTTTGTTGTGTCTCTCATTATGTTTTTCTTCTTGTGTCTCTTGTTATGGCATCTCGTTGTGTCAGCTTGCCGCACCTGCCCATCATACCAGCTCGCTGCCTTCTTTAGGAGGCACCAGGAATGAAACCACGGACTTCCCATGTGGTAGGCAGGAGCTCAATCACTTGAGCCACACCTGCTTCCCTTTATTTCCATTTTACACACAGACTTACTGATGCTAAAGGGCTGTTAAGTGTGAGTTAAAAGGCTGGCATCTCATAGTTGGGAAGTGGCAGAGCAGAGGCCAAACCTGGGCGGTCCAAGTCCAGGGCCTGGTGCTTGACCGTGACACTGGGCTCGCTCGGGGTAGTCTGCCCCCTTACATCCCTCCTGCTGAGGGATGAGCCGCCGTCTCTGTGAGGGGAGCAGGAAACTGCCTCTGGAATCTGAGCCTCAAGTTTCCTCACCTGGAAACAAGAGGGTTGGACTGAGTGACCCCAGGGCACATGTGCTCTGTCATCCCAGGACATTTGCCCTTACCTTGGTAGCTGGGCAGGGTGAATTCAGCAGGCTAAAAAGTGACGAGCAAGGGTGCGTCCAGGGCTAGAGGTGGTGGCTTAGATGCCGCTGGAGTGCTCACTTTCAAGTGGCTAATTTTATGGTATGGGAATTTCACTTCTAGTACATTTAAAGCACACACACGCGCAGCAGTGAGTCTCTTTGCCCTGTGCCCCCAATCTGTCTCTGCTAACAGTTGACACCAAAACCAGGCTGAAGAGGTCTGCCTGGGAGAGGCTGAGATGGCGAGTTTACACTGTATGTATGTGCCCGCAATTAAAAACAAAAACAAAAGAACGAGCAACTAAAGAGACAATAATTCAATACAATATGTGGTCTTGGATAGGATCTGACAAGAGAGGAGAGAAGGCCCCAAAGGACAATTTTGGGACATATGAAAAAACTGGAATGTAGACTGTAAGCTTTGTATCAATGTTAACTTTCTTGAACTTGATAAGTGCACTTCAGGTGATTTCTTAAGTAAATACCCCTGGTCTTAGGAAATGTCCATGACAGTATTAAGTGTTCAAGGAGCATGATGTATACAGCCGACAGCCAAGTGTTCAGAAAATGGATTGATAGAGGATAGATGGATTGAGAGGTTGATGGGTAGATAGGATGATGTGACAACTGTGGCAAAATCTGGGGCGAAAGGGATATGCTGGAGCTCTCCGAATGAGGTTTGCTTGTTTTTTAAATCAATTTTATTGATACATATTAATAAAGCATACAGTTCCTCCAAGGCGTACAATCAATGGTATTTGCTGTAATCACATAGTTGTGCATTCATCATTTCAATCATCATTAGAGCATTTTCATTATTTCAATATTAATAATAATAAACAAACAAGAAAATTCCTCCCCTCTCAGTCCCTCTATGCTTCCCTCACTATGCAGAGCTGCAGTTTTTGGCTGTTCTATCCAAAGTATATGATCAGTGACCTCTAGGATAATCACAGTGGGTTTGCTTATTTTTGTAACTGTCCTCTAAGCTCCTGTAAGTTTGAAAGAACTTCCAAACAATAATCAAAGAAAGATGGAAAGAATAAGGGAGATAAAGGAAGAGTAAAGTTCACTTGTGAATTAAAAAAAAAAAATCAAACTGGAGAGTTTGGAATTTGGTGACTAATAAAGGAGGTGTCCTCAGACACAGGTGAGGGGAGGAGGGGAGGACGCCCCTCGGGTGGGCGCCCCCCAGCCCCCTGTGCTGGCCCAGCCTCGCGCCGTCTGGGCAGGGAGAGGACGTGCTCTCTTGGCCTCCAGGCACTGGCTGGCGTCGCCACCTGCCACAAGGATTCCGCAAAGAATCCAGCCCAGCTGGGAGCCTGGAATCCACAACTCCCAGTGAGCAAACACGTCCTCTGTTTACTGAGAAAAGAGGATCCTGGCCCTCGCCACCACGATGCTGAGCTAAGGCTTTGGAAACAGAGGCTAGGTTTGTGGGTGTGGAGGACGGTTAAGAAAAGCCCCCCTGCCTTGACAGGATGAGTCTTTTCAGACGAAGCCAGAGATACCCATGCCGTGAAGGGCTCCTGCCCCCAAGACCGCAGATTTCAGCGTCAACATGGCCCTTCAGTGGAACTCAGATGAAGGAATCTAATTAAAAGGCCAGAGGACTTAGGAATCCCTTCCTTCTTGGTGGGGCAATCTCTGCTTTTCTAAACATGAACTAACACATATTCCCAGGAGGCAGCATGGACCCCTGCCTGGCCCTGCTTCAGATGAGCCGTAGCTATCATCCTTCAAATGATGATACGGGGAAGGTATTACGTGTAACACATGTATCACTTGTGCAATTAAAACTTAAGTTTTAGGGAGCAGATGTGGTTCAAGCAGTTGGGCGCCCACCTACCATATGGGAGGTCCCAGGCTCGGTTCCCTGTGCCTCCTAAAGAGGATGAGCAAGACAGCGAGCTGGGGACTTCCGGGAAGATGGCTGACTAGTAACACACAGGAATCTCTTCTCCAGAAAAATAGCTAGAGAACAGGCTGAAACAGACCCAAAATAGATCTTCTAGGGTTTAGGACAGCAGGGAAAGACTGCATACCACCGAGAGGAGAGAGGGACAAAAGAGAGAAATCGCGACGACAGAACCAGAACCGTGAGTTTTT
>JAQZBX010050264.1:0-19699 GCA_029593785.1 Cabassous unicinctus | reverse complement strand
TACATCAGTTATTAGCAACAGGGGTGGCCAGTGGTTCACCTGTGGGTCTCTCTTGTTTCTGGGGGACTTCTTTATATATGCACACATGTTGACTGCTCAGTCCTCACTTTGGGTCTATGTAGCATTAAGTCCCCATTGCTTGAATGTATGAGGGACTCTAAGTCACTGCCATGGGTGGTTCTGTGATTAGCAACCATGGCAGGAGGTAGCTGGGCCAGAGTGCTGCTGCTTGTGTCCCTTAAATCAAGTGAGAGTGAGCATGGGTGAGGGGTCCAGACTGGCAAGTCCATGCCACTCTCTTACCTCCTTTTTTTTCCCCCTTTGGTGGTGTTTTTTTTTCTTCATTCCAACATTCATGGAGTCTTTCTCCAGTCCATATCATCCTCCAGAGTTCCAAGCAAGTTGAATCTGCCCTTTTATTTAGCTGTCTCTAAGGGCAGATATCCCTGGGGATGTTTCATGCTGCTCTCATGATGACATCTCCAATATACTTTCCTCTACCACTTCTTAGTAGTTCATTTTCAGACAAGTCTTTCAGTTCTTTCACCTTTATGTCTTCATCTGCGGAAAGAAGAACGTACTACCAACCATGTAGGTTTATTGTGAAGATTCAAGAAAATTCCTGGAAAGGAATCAACTCTCAGAATGATTACATTAATACTAATAATAACTAATATGTATCATATATTTGCAATTTTCTTCCATAGGCTTTGAATTTTGGAAGTTCAAGTTTCAGAGTACAGTTAAAGCATGAAGTTAAATGGGATCATATGGTATATCTGGGTTCAGTTCTTTGCCATTGACTCCTAGTGAGTTACTCACATGTTTAGTTAGTGCTGCCTGACAAACGCAGCCATGAGACTTGGGGAAGACAGCTCTAAGTAGGGAACATTTTGGTTTTTTGGCAGTTTGTTGCATCTCTCGTTATATTTCTGTCCATTAGGATGGCTATTACTTAGGGTCTCAGTCACTAAACACAGGAGTATTTGGAGATGCTATATATATTTAGCCCAATATCATCTTCAAATGCAATGGACAGGGATTCCTTTTTGAATATAAAGCACCTGCTCCTCTGGAAGCCTGTTGACAACTCTGCTCAGAAGTTTCTGGTCACCCTGCCACTGATTGAGGTTCCTGTGGGAGGATTTCATGAAGATGTTAAGATGTTAAGAGAAATTAATTCATCAATAGGCAATTACCATCCTGAACTTTTTCTCTGTCCATTCAGATGGAATAAGAGCTGCATTAAAGACCATCTGAAGATTGGGTTGGTTTAAAACACTTGTGGTCACAGGTCTTTCTTTTCTGTTTTCAGAATTATCTGTAAGAGTAAATAAGCGATAAATTACTTTAAAGCTTCCAGCTTGAGATATTTCCTGTTATGCAGGGAGCACAGAACACAGAGCCTTTTTGGCAATTGATCTTCTGTCTCTCTCTATTTCTATGACTCCTATCACCATGGTATCTAAGTTTCCTGGCAGGCACAAGGCTAAAAACAGAACCCGGGGGTGGGGGGAGTGTGCCCTTCCTGACTTCAGATCATCTGGAATCATGTTCTTTAGGGAACAAACTAAGAGCAAAGTGAGCAGAAAATTGGCTCCCTCCTTTCTCTGGGATGCTCCTAAGAAGGGAATAGTTTGCAGACCTCAAGGGGTAAGGGTGGGTTGTGTACTCTTTGGCTTGGCTTTCCAAAATGTGAGTGCAAGGCCAGGCCATTGCAACTGCTGCCCACATGTCATTTAGGGTCTGCTTAGAACTTGGGTATCTGGGATTCTCAATCATTCCACATATATTTGAAGACCTTCTCAGAGGTCAGACACTGCTCTTGGCCCTGGGGACACAAAGATGAATAATACATGGCCCCTGTCTTCAAGGGAGAACATTCCAGGGCAATTATTGCTATGACAAGATAAAATGTGTCAAGTGCATTGGTAGAGGTACCACATAAATATTATGAGAACCATCTGAGAAGACCTGTATGGAGAAAGTGACATTAGCTGGGCTTGGCCTTAGAAGCTGAATAAGACTTTGGCAAGTAGAAATGTACAGTATGTTCTGAGTAGAGGGATGAAGCAACCTGAGTACAGCACAGAGAGAGTGATACAGTGTAAGAGCATGCAGACTCAATGGAGAATGGAGAGCATGGTAGATACGGTGTCAATGCTTTGTTCAGTCTATGCCATTCTGTAAATATTTTAAGAGCTAATGTGCCAGAAGAGCCCCATCTACTATGCACTAAGGGCACAAATGTAATTTGGGGATAGATTGTAGAAGGCATCCCTGATTGCCTGCCTGTTAAGAAGTTTGGATGTGATTCCGCAGGTAATATGGAGCCAAGGAAGATTTCATTCTGAGAAGTCACCAATTAAAACATTTCTTTTAGGGCTTTATGTCATGGAATTTGGTTATCAGATATGTTTCCTGTAATACAAAGGTATTTTCAACAATAGCATCAGTCTTTAACTCAAAATGTTATAAACAGAAATGCTGTATGCACTCATTTAAATTCATAGTTAATTCTCTCATGTGAGAAGACCTATCCCTGGGTAAAATTGTATTTATGTCACTCTTTATCATTTGCAAAGTATTTTCAGATACATGATTTCAGTTGATTTTACAAAATGCTCTGCGGCTGACAGGGTGGGTATTTTTAGCTCATCTACATGATTATCTGTATGCCTTCCTTGTAGAACTGTGAGCTACTTAAGAGTAGGACCATGAATTAGCAATTGGTTTATCTCTAGGTCCTCGTCCAATTATGGTGAAGGAATGGAACCTCATTTTCAAGTTGAATAAGCAAGTCTTGTCAAGGTTAAGAGCCTCAACCAAGGTCACAGGCCATATCCCTCTCTCCCACTCTGCAGGATTCTGCTCTGGGACACCTGTTCTTACCACCTTGGGTTTTATAACCACCCCTACCTCTCTACGGTACCCCTTCTGAGTTCCCCTTGGGAACAGTTTAATCAAATTCTTTACATGCTTTTAGAGAATATGTGATGGACTGGTTCATGAATGCTGTAAAGAACTGATGCTCCCATAATCTTTTTATACTCCATTAGAGAGTCTATTAGCTGAAAGGAAAATCAAATTTCATCCAAAGTTCTGGAGGTTAAGGCCCTACCTTTTCATTTCTCAAGTGTTATTATGTGGCAGTGATTGCAGTCCTCCTTGTAAGATCACATCATGTTAGGTATATATGAAAGGCCATACGTGTCCAGTCAAAATTTCTTAACAGGGGGTTTTGTTGAATCTGGTTATAACAAACTTCTTAGTAACTTCACTATGTGAAGTTAATTGACCATTACATTTAGTGGTCCAAACCAGACTGATCCTGAGTGAGTGGACTCCCTGGCTACATAGAAGAACATTTCATAAGTCCTTCATAAACATTTCTCAATAAAGTTTCCTTTTAAGAAAACTCTATGAAAAGAAATGCCTTGTATTTAGAATCTTGGCTAAATTGGCCATATTAAACAGTGATCTTCTAATGATCCAATTGGAGTCAAGATAGGGGATTGGAGTCAAACCTCAGGGATTGTTTGAGGAAATTCAGGGATATAGCCAAAGAAAGCACAAGACAGATCCAGGAAGTTTCCTACAAATAATGGTAGAACTGGGTTGCCCTTATTTCTTCTTTAAATTTCTAATCTTTCATCAGTTTATATATGTCATGTGTGATGGCTTTTCATAAAAACTTGGCTATTTTTCTGCTTTTTACTCTGGCTGTGTTAAAGTGCTCAACTATGATCACTTTCAGTTGCATCGCTTGGAAAACCCTTATAATTAGATTTAAATCATAAAATATGCTAATACATGCAGATAGTAGCAGGATAAAGATTTCAAAGGCAACTTAATGTATTCTTCCCCTTGGCAGAAACAATAAAGAGCTGTGTAGATAATAGGTTATGTGCTGTTATAAGATCCAGGGAGGTTAAATAAGAGGAGTGCAAGAATTCACCAGGGACTGTGCATAAGAATCGAAGGGCTAGGATCACTATTATATTTAACAAATAATTCTCTTTCAGTTTCTAAAAATGGTTTCTGTATTTGTTCTATACGATATGCCTGTGCCCACTTTGTTCTGCAAAATGTTTCATCACTGCACACTTATTAAGTGCCTACTCTCTAGAGAACACACCATCACCTGTTAGGGGGCATTATGGGGGCCACCAGCATGGCTCCTGCTCTCAGAGAGCTACTTGCAGGGATGAGCCTGATGAGAGACAAACACTTGCCAACTTTTAGGTTAGAGGATCTCTCCATGTACCTTGACTGAATTTTTAGGGAGGGAAGGCCGTGGGAGGATATGTGGAAGAATGTGAAGAAACAAACCACAAATCAGATAATGTGTACACAGGGGAGAGGACATCAGCTCTGCCGGGGAACCAAATGGTTAAACTTAACCTCAACCAGCTACAATCCTGCTGAGATATCCTGAGCAAGGAAAGGTAAGGTCTTCACAGTGGTTACAAAGAGACAGTGCTTCTAGAGGCAACATAGTTAGATGGGCCCCCTGGAAAGATTTTCAGGAGGAAAGGGATCAACAGTAGGGTCTGGAAAGCCAGCTGGCCATGCTATCTGTTGTATTTGCAAGACTGAGGACCTAGAACCCAGGTGAAAAGGCAATTTGGATTTGCTGGGCTGAAGCCAAGACCATGAATGCTTTTTATTGACGTTTTATGAGAAAGAGCTCATGGAACTGGAAAACAAGAATACTCAGCTAACATAGAGAGGGACACAGAGACTGACCCAAGTTGAAATACCTAAGATCTGCTCAGTTCAGTGGACAGCTTATGATGGGCAAGCGCTTCATTGTTGCACAAAACATGCTGGAAGAAGTTAACTTCTTCTGCCTTTAATTTAGCTTTCCTCATGAGGAAACGTACTCTGGGGTCATCCTTCCTGAAGAGAATGGCATGTGAGAACAAGGGGAAAGGGCATAAGTTGTCTTTCCAGCCCGTAACTGAATGCATATTTCTGGACCACTATGTTGACATGCATGAATAAATCTAGGTCTAGCACATATTAAACAAAGCAGAGTAGTCATGAAATTCAAGCCAGAAATGTAAACATTAAACAAAAGAGTAAGGCGTTCCCTGACCACCCTATATAAAATGTCAGTCCATTTCCCCTGCATCTATCTCCCTTAAATTCAACAACTTGTAACATACTATACAATATACTTGCTCATTATGTTGTTTTTTCCCTTTACTGTTTGTCCCTCTTCCAGCCCCCAATAGAATACAAGGTCACCAGGGATGGATTCCTTGACTGTTTTGTGCACTGATGGATCCCAAGTGCCTAGAACAGTGCCTGCCACTGGGGTAAACAAATACTTGTTGAATGAATGAATGAATGAATGGGGAAAGAGCGTGGATTCCATTGCAGGCATAGGGTATATAAGGTAAAGGCTACCCAGGAAGGGAGAGGTGTTGACGACGTTGTAGATTCATACAAAATAGAATGTATGTGCTGCTCATGTCAAATTGCATTTCAAAGTCAAAGGAACAGATGTTGGTTGTTTGATTTCCTATGACTAAATAAACATTTCCCAACACATAGCTCTGTTTTGGAAGCAGCTAAGCAAGTTAGTAAGAACCATTAATGGCTACTAGAATCATTTAGGGCATCAACATTTTAAATTAGTAAATAGTGTCTCAGGTCAACGAATCAGCATGTCCAAGGGTTTCCCATTCAAAGCCCTTTTTAGATCAGATTATCTGACTCCCTATCGTTACAGAAGGAAAAACTTCAGAAAGTCACTTGTACTGATACAGAGAAAGGGGACTTCAGTAATTTTTTTCTTGCTTTAAATAAAGAATTGATAATGCCTGTTTTGATGTGTTTATGTTCTAATTTCTACTTAATACAACTTTCTTCTCCTTCTGTATTAGTCAGCCAAAGGGGTGCTGATGCAAAGTACCAGAAATCTGTTGGCTCTTATAAAGGGTATTTATTTGGGATAGAAGCTTACAGTCACAAGGCTCTAAAGAGTCCAACTCGAGGTACCATAAGAGGTACTTTCTTACCCAAAGTCGTTTGCCATCGTTTGCCATGATGGCAGGCGATGTCTGGGAGGGTTCAGCCTTTCTCTTTCCTCTTAAGGCTCCGTGGTCCCAGCTTCTTCTGATTCATCTGTAGGCAGGCATAAGGCTCATCTCTCTCCCCAGGGCTCGTTTTTTTCCAGGCTCAGCTGTTCTGTTCTTTCCACAAGGTCAGCTGTAGACTATCAGGCTCATCTCTCTTCCTGGGGTCTCTTCGAGCCTTCTCTTTTCTCATGTATCTGCTTCTCTGTGTATCTACTTCTGTGTGAGAGTCTGTTTTATCAGGCCACCAATCGGGGTGGGGTGGTAGGACTCAGCCCTGCACACCCTAATGGTTGAATCAAACCCTAATCTTGATTTAATAAAGTAAAAGTGAAACTTCTGAATTTAATATAATCAAAGAGTATCATGCCCAGAGGAACAGACCAGTTTATAAACATAATCAAAAATCTTTTTCTGGAATTCATAAATAATAAAGAACTGCCCACCCTCTATTCCCATAATGAAAATGTAAAATTCTACCAGGCCTGCACTTACCAGACATGCAATAATTATTGGGTAAGTATATGCTCCCTATGTACAAGAATAATCTCTCAGCTATTTCTTGTGATACCTAATGTTCTATGAGCATTCAGGTGGGTGAATGAAAAGATATGTGGATAAATAAATATATTCTGTAATTTAAATAAATCTCTTCTGGAATTTAAAGCAAGTACCTATATTATGTTTAAGAATCAGTTCTTCACTCCAGCTTGTTATATATCTTTCTTTTTTGCCTTTTGACCAATTCATATTCCAAAAATGAGTTTTTATAATATTTTCAACTGTAAAAGGCTTATCTTTCCAGATTACTGTATAATTTGGTTTCTCTGTTGAGATTTAATTAGCTGTTGTGAAAAAGCATCTGTGGAATTAATGTTGCCAAATTCATTTTGGAATAGAAATGATCAAATATTTGGTGGCACGAAAGCCAATTGATGATAACCACACCCAACACACAGCTTTTTGCTGCTGCTTACATCACACTAAACGATATATAGTAAATCAGAGAGAAAAAATGATACGTAAAAGCCAAGATACATAATAATAATCGTCTTTGATGACCTTACTAAGCTTATATATCTTTCAGCAACGTTGCCTCAGGAACACACACACACAAGTTCTGACCTAGAGAATGCTATCTTCTAACTTCCGCAGGCATCTGAAATCCGACTTAAAAGTCGCTTTCTGCTGTACTCACTGTCTCCTGAGATCTACTCCTACACAATCAGGCTTTTCTAAACCCAATTGCACTTGTCTCCATTTTGAGGAAATATTTGAATTTCTCCCCAACCGTTTGGCACATCTCCTTTTAAACGATATTATTGAACATTGAGGTTCTACTTAATCTGAAAGTTTCATGGTTCATACAAAGTTTGATGCCTTTTTCAACAGTGAGGTAGGTTTAGAATACTGTTTAGTTTTATGCTTCCCTCTTCTTTGACATTGTTCTGTAAGTGCTGTCTCATTAAGAGTAATGTTTCTTCTGTCATGGGTATTCTGCTAGAGTTGTTCCATCTCCAAATATGTTTTTTTTCCATATCCACATATCAATCAGCAGCTTGTTTTAAGCTAGAAAATGATAGTCAGGAGAATTGAAATTCGCTAGCAGTTTTAACACCAAAATTTAACTATTCAAGGTTCAGAATAACTGCAAAATAAATAGTAGTATTCAAAATTGGGCCAAGTTGCAAAGGCAAGTTCCCAAAATATTCTAGTGTAATCTCCTCTAAAGTTGCAGAAAACAGACAAAATCAGGTTTTCTTGAGTGTGTCAAAAACTTGTTTTTCCTGCCACAGGTCTTGATGGCCCAGCAAGTTGAATTCTTAATTTTTAAGTTCATATTAGCTATCACATTGAACACTTTAACATAATGTTCTTGTATCAGTTTTTCCAAGGAAGGCGGAACTCTAAAAACATTGTAGTGTCAGTATGTATGGAGACCAAGAAACAGAATGTCTAGGTGTTTGTGTATGTGGGAGCAAGAAGGAAGGTCTGCCGGCAAGGTCCAAAGAAGGGATATTTCATTAGGTTATGATATTTTGTAGCCATTGGGCTATGTTACTTTTAGTTTTTGCCATCTCTAGACAGCAAGAATTATGTAATTTTAACCTATTACATACAAGGGTCATACGATACAAGGCACAAATGCTTGGCTTCACGTCTGGGAACACTTTGGGGTCGTTGTAGCAGGCCAGGGCAGTCTTGGGAGAGGAAGGGCATAGGAAAGGTGGCTCAAGAAGAGACCCAGCTGCAGGTCCTTGGAGCCAGTGCAGTGAGCAGGCAGAACACATGGTCCAAAGTGTCTGGCAAAGCAAAATAGATGGTAGTCCCAGCAGGACACTGGTATCAGTGAGTCAACATCACATTCCAGAGATTTTCCCAACAGCTGAGTAGAGGATAGCTCCGGAGATTCTAAGAGCAGGTGATAATGGAAGGCACTCTAGTGACATAATGAAGACACAGCATTGGGTTTATTTTGGCTGCAGGACTCTGTTTAGAGGAACTAGAGAGACGCTTTGTCCCAATCCTACAGGATTGGTAAGATCTAAGACCAAGGGCTTATGGATCCTAGAGCAAAACTGGAAAAGGGCTTCAGAAACAAAGTGCCAACATGGGACTGAAATCAGATTCCAGACTGGCAATGAGGTTGGTAGTGCCAGATGTTCAGATCCTCACCAAGAGCTGTTTATATCCCCTTGGCCCCAGTTTAGCCTGGCTCCTGGACATGGGTGGAGTTAGACCTGCTGGTAGTGTCTAAGAAGCCCAGGTAAGTCAAACAGGTGAAAGATCTCATTGTGAACCAGATGGAATCTGACAAGAGGTGACCAGGACGTGGTTCACAGATGCTCGGGATGGACAGCAATAAATGGAACTAACCCGAGCCTCTTGCATCACAGTCATGATGTCAGACATTTCATGGTCAAATCCACAGACCTCTGTGACCACCCATGTAATATGCTTCAGGGAATGCAGAGCCAATCAAACAGTCCCAGCCTCCCACAGACCCACAATGCTGTGGACAAGACAAGAGCTAAACACACAAAATCTGAATTTACAGCACAAGATATGTTTAATGGATTGCGGGAGAAATGTCACAAGTCAGTGCCTGAGGCACCACCATTTGAACGGTGCAGGTACTGGTTATTCTGAGATTCCAGAGGCTCATAGGAGGGCCACTGTGGACAAGGTGGATTGGAGCTGGAAAGGAAGAAGCAAGCTTTCTAGGAGTGGAGAACATCATAAGCCAAAGCAAAGAGACAGGGAAACCCCAAGAGCTGTGGTGGAAGATGGGGAAACCCATCCTGTTGGCTGAAGGCTCGTGTGTAGCTGCAATAGGTGAGAAGATCAAGCCCAGAGATATTAGCTAACTTATCTGCTGACCCACCTAGCTTTGTCAGCAGAACTAAGCATCCTGATGCCCAGGTAAACTTGTTCATTTCCACCTCAGAGACAGATCAAAGGAATTTAGTGCTGGCCTTTCCCCAGCCCTACTCAACAAAGTGTACGGAAAACCTTCAACTTATAAACCAGAACACGGGGGCCTAGATTCATTGGATTATTTTCCCAAGTTCCCCAAAGTTTGCAAACCATCATTACAGACTCAATTCCTGACATCCTCCCACTCCCTGTTCCTGGGACAATCTGCTGCAAGCCCAAATTAGGATCTACACTTAGTGGCTTCCTCACAGGCCCACTATGTGGGTGCCCACCTGGTTTGATGAAACTTTACTCCAGTTCCTGCTCAGTTCTCAAAAGGGCTAAAGTCAGATTCTCAGTCCCAGCCCACCTGACCGTGGCCCTGACAGCCAACTTGGCCATTGGCAGCCCCCTCCCTGTCCCTCCACTCCCCACTTCCCAATCTTGCTTCAAACAGCGACACAGCCACCACCTGACAATGAGTGTCTCCCAGCAAGCCCAGTCCTGCCAAGTGGCTTGACCCTTTGGATATTATACCAGCTATATTGACCCTGGTTGGCCAAATGGTCTTGGATACTTCAATCAATATGAGAATCTAGCAATATTCAGAAGCTGCCAGTCCACTGTTAGAGTAGGCCCTTGGATTTACCCTTACCTGTTTCACATTCTTCCCCTTCCTACTGTGAAGTCACACCATACCCTGAATCTTGGTTTGCAGAGACCAGGGCTAAGAGGGGCTTGGAGGAAAAGAAAGGGCACCAATGGCCCCATCACAAAATAATGAGATGTTATTTTGATTTTAACTTAACCCAAATTTGCAAGGAAGTTTCTTTCTAGAAAGATGCTAGTCTTTACATCACAGGATTAAATATGTTGGCTAGTATGGGCCTGGTGGGATTTTACTTCCAGTACAGACAATCTGAAAAAAAAGAATGAAATAAAGTAGAGAGGTAAATAGGAAGGACAGAAGAAAAGAGGGAGCTAGGAAGAAAGAAAAACTCCATGACAGCTTAAAAATGACAAAACTGACAAAAACAAAATGACACAGACATGACAAAAACAGATGTGTTTTAGCAACTATTGTTCTGAAAGAATGAGCCTCCCAGATCGAATGGTAAACACATGTCAGATTCTAGTCTTTGAAAAGGGAATACTTTCTCCAAAGCCTTGTTGTTAGTGGATTATACTTTCCTTTGTGAGACTGGCCAAAACACAGAGTTGTTTTTTGTTGTTGTTGTTTTATGTTCTTTGACTTTCTGCTGCAGCGCGGGAAACCTGGTTGGCAGGCCAGGCCTTGCACCGTTTGGGGAGAGCACTTCTGAGATCCAGAAGCTGGGCTGTGAAGTGAGTGAAAGGAGGTGCCTCTACCAGCTGGTGGCTTGAAAAAGTTTGGAAAGTCATGCACAGGTGACTTTTCTGTTGCACACCCACTCCTTCTAAACCCTTGGGCTGCTGCCAACTCTGTGGATTCATTTTCTAATTCGATTATGCTTTTGGCATTCATTGTGTCTAATTCCACCTATAATGTGCTGGCACAGGATCTCATGTGAAGCCACCTCTGGGAGAGCCTGAAACCCCTCCTTAAATGAGAAAGAGAAATGCTTTGGCATGCTGGACCCCTGTGCAGAGAGGCCCAGGACATACTCTCAGGGACACAAACACATGGGCCACATCAACCAAAGACAAACCAGACAAAACACAGCATCCCTATCTCTTTGACATCATCAGTAAGACCCTGTTCTGATAAATATCAATATCTCGAAAAGGGCACTATTTGTGTACAAATTAAATACAAATCAAAGATTCATCACTTTCCTAATGAGGTTCTCTCTTAATCTTCTCTTCCCCTAAGAACACAGGCTCTCCTGCCTGACCCTGACCTTTTGCAATAATTAAGCTCTTTGTGAGGGTGTATCTGCCTGAACACCCTCTGTTTTTCCTGCCTTCATTTCCATGATATGCCTTTTATAACAGAGTGATTTGAGCTAAGCACACCATTTCAAATGTGATCTCATCCAAGCCACCCTTATAAGATTGCTGGAATAATCTCCTCAAGTGTTATTTTTAGTTACTGATCCCCATGCAACTGGATTTTGTTTCTTTAAAAGCACTGATAACCGCTCCTATGCAAGGTTGAGATCATTATCTACCACCTCTGAATCTTTTTCAAGGCAATGTGATTATTTTGGCCACATGCCCTTTCACATTTTTTATCCCTAATCTCATTATCTTTCATTTTTCTCTCCTTAATTGCATTCACCACTTATCCTACTTGGAACCCATTCCGTCAGAGCCACACTGACTTTTTTCACCTTCGTCTTTGTTGACTGTCCCCATCTAGAGAATATCATTAACACATGTTATTACCGTTCTGGGCATCTGTTCTCTTAGGACTAAACTGGTCCTACGTTGACCTTATACCATTGTAGCCCCTAGCAACATTTAGCATTTGTTTCCAGATTCTGGTTTTCTTTCTGTTTCAACCATTTATCTTCCCTGCTTCTAATTGAAATATTTTATAAAACTATGGAATGTGCATCCTAAGTCCAGTCCCTTCTATTTTTCTGTCTTTTGGCCTTCACGACAAACCAACATAAACATTTATTAGACAGTATTCTGCATACTAAAGCACTGAGAATGTATTCTATGAGCTTTTCTCAGTTGCCCATTGTTTCTTAGCCAGTAAAGAAGTTCTGTCTCTCTGAGATGACTATTAACTACAACAAGGGATTTCGTTGAGCAGATGCCACAAATGTTTGATTCCAGTAAGCTGCTGTGTGTGTGTGTGTGTGTGTGTGTGTGTGTGTGTGTGAGATATGCTTATGCCTGTGTTTGTATTTTGCTGTATACGCTATCTTCATAGGCTAGAATATAAAAAATCACTTATCTCTATTTGGAAATGAGCCTTATCTGGCTAAAAAAGCAAATGGACCCACAATCCTTATCTTTCTTCTGTAAGCCCTAAATATAAAATTTCCTTACTAATCATTTCTGAAAGCTCCATGTTTCAATTTGCCTAGTCTCTTCCTGCAGTATCTCAAGATAGATATTACTTTAGCCCTGTGGAATCATTGGTTGCCTCTAATTTCCCGATCACCCATGTTGACATGATTCTGATTTCTTCACCATTCCTTGCTCCTCCTTTGGGAAATGTGTGTATTACCCATCATCTGTTCCATCCTCCTTTGTGAATGATGAGAGAAAATATTAATTGATTTTTTTAAGGAATTAATTATCATTGCCATGTTTCTGAATCCCCATTGTCTCTCTCAGTGACCTCTGGCTCTATAAACTTGCATTAAAATTGCATAATTTATCTTAATACTTCATGGAGCCTTCCTTTCATTTTCAAGCATGGCTTTCTCACCTTTTTTTAAAAAAAAACTTTTTAAACTTCCGTATGCAGTAATTGTCTCATTCTGCTCTGTCCTGCTACTTTAAATTTTACAGTTATCTCTTTCTTGGCACTCATCATTTTTACCCTTCGTTCTTCTATGTAATAATAATACTTAGCATTTATATAGTGCTTTTCATCTTCAAAGTGCTCCACAAACTTATGGAGGTTTAATTGTCTTGCCCTCTCGGGCACCGCTGGATCAGCTACCAGAGGCCCAGATGCTGCCTCCGAGGTTCAAGGTGGGTTCTCTCAGGCACCGCCATCTTCTCTCTGACCTCCCAGTTAATTCTACATGCAGAGGGCCTTCTCCATAAGGGAATGAGGATAACCATATGCCTTCAGAGGCAGGCCACAGAGCACGCGTACACATCTCACCCCATTAAAACTGTAATAGATTTCTAAAACCTGCACCTTAGGACCAGTTGTAAGAAACATGGAACATTTAACATAGCAGAAGATGGAAAACAGAGGTTACACGTTTACATATTTACTAGTTGGTTATGATGAAAAATTACAAGCTTCCTAGTAATGCTGAGCAATAATTACTAGTGAGCAAGATGTTTGACACAATGACCAATTTAATATTCAGTTAAAAACAACTTTTATGCTATAGCATGATAGATTACCTGTGATAATCTTTTGAGTTTTGTTAGGGTTGTTGTAGATGAAGACACACTAAGAACTATTTAATAACTTTTCTTATAAAACATTGCAAGGTAACACACAGAAGTGGAGAATCTAGAACAGACTGTTATTTTGTACTATTTCAATGTATGCATTGACTTATGCTTTCTATAGAGAAGCATATCTCAAATAAGTATCATGTCCTCTTAATGGAATCTTCTATCTTCCACTCTAGGACTATCTCACCCAGGCCCAAAGACCACATAATCTTTGTCCTTGTCTCTGTTTCATCTTTCATTTTTAAGTCTTGAAAATAAATACAAATATATGATCAATCTGCCAATAAAACAATTTCTAGTGGGTATTCTTACTAACACCTCTTGAGACACATAAAAAATTGTCTATTTAATAATCCATTAGCTCAAACTCCTTGAGTTTGAGCATTTACTCATATGTAGAGTAAAATATTGATAAGCATATTGATAACTCAGAGACACGGCAAGTTTTGAAGAGCTTTCTGAATCATCCAAGAAATATTAAATTATGATTAGACTAATTTTATTGCTAATTGTGTTTTTATCCTAACAACTTGAAAATTAACAATTCGGCTACAATGCACATATGAGTTTATTAACCAGAATGTCTTGTATGCCTAGGATACTCTATAAGTCTACTGTGTATAATGGAGCAAATAAATTATATAGTAATGCTTTTCTAACTTTAACATTTATTTATACAAGTTATGTGACTATTCCAGGGAAACCATGATAAACTGGTAATATACAAGGTTCAGGAGTTACTCCTGATATCTAGATAACCACATATGGATGTCATAATGTTTTTGCAACCCTGAAAAGTCACATCAATTGTAAGATCCAACAACCAAATGAAGCAGTGCAAATTACCTGAGATTAAATTTCTCATAAAGGATATAAGTGCATTGCAAACTCATTGGTAAATTGTCTCACCTTTACTACGGTTCACGTGGGTTTAAATAATTCTTCCCAGAAGGGGTAATGATAGAAGCTGGGAGTCCTCCTTTCCTAACACAGATTTGCCAAAACTTTATTCCAAGATACTGATTGACCCTATTACTTATTGGGTTAATACTTGTTGGGTTACGCTATTACTTGGAATAAGGTTGAGAATTCTTTTCCAGTTGTCCTGGTTGGAATGGGATCATCTTTTCCTATGGGTTTATCTCTAGAACTATAAGGCTTTGTCTTGTCACTTACTGTCATCAGAGTCTAGCCTCGTTCAGTCAAACTTTCAGTAAACATTGATTGAGTGCCTAGGCCCTGGGATTACAATGGTGAACAAAACCAGACACAGTGCTCATGTTTCTCAGGAAACATGCCAACTGGAATTAGAGAAAAACCTTGAATAATCCCATGAATGAATATGAAATTAGCTGTGAAGATAAATTTTCTTAATGAAAGGAAGACAGTCCTGTGAAACTATCTGACGAAAGAATTAAGGAGTCAGAGAAGGCTTTCCAGAAGATCTAGGACTTTATCTGAGATCATGATAAGTAAATAAGATTTAACATGTTGAATTAACATGTACAATGTGTGTGTATGTGTGTGCAAGTGTGTGTGTGTGTGTGTGTGTGTGTTTGGCAAGTGGGGGTGTGGTCCAGACTAAAGTAAGAGAAGGTGCAAAGGCCCTGTGGTGAGAGAGTAATTTGCTGTCCAAGGACTCAATGAAAGTCAGTGTAGTCAGAGCACAGAGGGGGAAAGGAGTAAAAGCTGAGCCTGGAGAGTAGGCAGAGTGCAAACTAGGCAAGACCTGGAGGTTAAGGGTTTTGACTAAGGGTAATGGGAAATTGCTGGAAGGTTCTCCCCAGTACTGGTTGGCAGGGATCAGATTTATATTGGTAAAGCTCACACTGGATTCAGTGAGGAGAATCTATTGGAGGGGAACTTTGAAGGGCAATAAACTGCATTTACTTAAAGTTTGTGAGGAAAATATTTGTAAATGATTGATCTTTTAAGTAGAGTTAACTGTGACACATTCAGCATGCCCCAGGGTCACTTTAATAAATCAGTTATGATAGTAATAATAAATGCTGCTGAGGAGAAGCCCGAGCTAAGGCCCTCAAAGCATATCTAAGGTTTGCCTTTTTGCTTTTCTTTTGACACAGAACGGCCCAGGTCAGTTAGGTCTTTCTGTTTTCTCCATAAGTCTGATCTCCTCCATCCAAATTGTCATTCCTTCATGTTGTGCCTATGCTTCTCATTCTACTAGTAGTCTTTTCGTTAACCCCTTTCAAATTTGGTGCCTCTAGAAGTAGCTGTACTCATGGAAATCAGATTACCAAACATATCAGAACTGTTTATAAATGTGAAGGCTATGAAAGATTGCAAGAAAGAGAAATACATGTGGTTTCACCACATGCACTTTCCCATCACTATTTTGACTTCACGTTGGCCTTTTTGGCTGGTTTTCAGATTTCTAGCTGCTGGAATTAGGTAATCCAGATTCCAGGACAATGACACTTTGCAAGATAATCTTTGCTGCAACACTGGGAAAATGTGAAAAAGAATAGAAGATGGTCCTTGCCCTTGACGAACTTCCAATTAAGGTTCATGCTTGATTTTCTTTCTTAGTAAAAACTTGTGGGATTCTGATCCATTAGGCCTGGCTAACTGACATCTAAATGTGGATTTATTGCTACAGCCCTGAGAAAATTTATTAGAGTGATTTTGACCAGAGAAACCCCCATGTGCAACCTAACAAATGTGCAAGCATCCTTTCCTACTGAGTTGATTCATTACTTGTGACTTCATGAGAGCCAGAAGTCCTGTGGGTAGGCACACAGGTCTGTTGTGTGCCTGCTACTGTTTGAATTTTCAAAATGAAGATTTGACAGCCATTGCTAAATCTACTGGGGTCCTGGTTATACAACTTGACATAACAGATCCAGATGGCTTAAATTCTCAGGTTTTGATCACAGATTGAAAACAGCACCTGAACCATGATTTATCCAGTGCCATAGCATCTGTGACCTGATCTGGCAAAGGCAAAGTTTTTCATGACTTGGAGTTTCTGTGTTTGTTATTTTCGCTGAAACTTGGAGATGTTTCTCATACCCTATCCCATTACATCCCAGTATCTCACTAATGCATTAGTCATCAACTCAACTGTCAAGAGAGGTAACTATGGTGATCATTAAATGAGCAAAATTTCATCAGCTGTAGGAAAAGGGTCCAAATCACCATGACAGTCCAAGAAAATGGGGAATTAGAGCCTCAAACCCAAGGTCTTTCCCAGTAGAGTTCCTTCACCTATTTCTTGTCACTCCTAAATCTCCTATGTTTCCTTCTTCAAGAAAAATGTACAGCAACTAGAGCAAGCTTTATCACAATCTGCCTGGGAAAGTGATTTCACCTCTCTGAATCTCAGTCACACAAATCATGAAATGAGAGGACTGGAAGAATTTCCCATGTAAGGTGGCAGCAGCCCCAAATGGGCCACAGGTGTGCTGAGATAATGCCCCTCCCCTCCACTTCAGCCCCTGGAATGACCAGATCAGGCCTAAAGCCAGGAACCCCAGCTGTTTACCCAGGTGACATGCAAACATTGTCATTTGTATGTGTCTATGGCATACAAAGTTTAAGAAGCCCTGGAATACAGTATTATCAGAGCCCCTTTCATATAAATTCTTTTTATTTAATTCCATACTCAATTGTTTGAGACTTGATCCGAGTACTTCATAGTGTCTTATTTCCTTCCTACTCAATCCACATCCATTCAGTAAATATTTATCACATTTACTATGTGTTGTGCTTGACTCTAGACACGGATGATACTAGGGTGCCAAGACAGTGAGGAATCGTGCCTTCAAGGGGCTTACATTCTAGTTGGGAAGATAGACAACAAAACAAAAAACAAAAAAAGATGATTGGAGAGTGGGGTATGGTGCTATGGAGTTAATAAGTAGGATAATGTTGCAGAGAGTATGTAGGGAGTAGGGGCTACTCTAGATGGCACCATCAGCGGGCCTCCTGGGGAGCCCACATTTGATCTGGGGCTTGAGTGATGAGAAGAAGCCAGCAAGGTGAAGGGCTGAGCAAGGGTGAGCTGGGCAGAGGACACAGTCAAATGTCCTGAGGTAGCAGAGAACCCTGTATGTTAAAAGAATGGCAGTGAGGGCACTAACTACCTGCCAGGTTCTTCAAAGCCTCTTGATACTCACTTGATTAAAGAAAGAAATTGGGCAATCTATTAAACTTTTCCCCCTGCAGCTGGAGCAAGAACTGCAGCGGTGAAATGTCTGACACCCACTACATATAGTTCTACAACTCTTGTGAAATCAAGTAACTGACACAATTATATACAAGGTATATAATCTGTCCATTTGTTCAGGTCAGGTACTTATTTGTGGCATTTTGTCCAAAACGAAAGCAATATTTTATATTGCTGAGTAAATAATGTGCTCTGAAATAAGATTTTGAAATCTAGAATTGAGATTGACAATAATGATTTGTATTTGTGGACTACTTTCCTCCTTTGGCCTCAGAATTTTTCATGACATAGTTTGAAAGCATGAGTATATTTTACTCATCCTCATGGCAACCCTGAGGTGCAAAGTGGCTAAAAATAGGAATAGTAAGAATAAGTGCAGTTAACATTTCCTGTGTGTCAGCTTTATATCAAGCTATGCACATGCTTTATGCAACAGATATGTTTATATTTAACAATATATCCTAGGTGCAATAATTATTCTATATTAATATGCCATTTTCAGCAGATATTTATTGCATACCTACTACGTGCCGAGCACTGCTTTAGGACTGAGAATATAGCAGTAACCAAAATGGTTAAAATCTATGCTCTTGCAGAGCTCCTTTAATCTCTAATCCTCACAAAAGCCTAGAAAATAGTTGCTATTATTATCCCCGTTCTACAAATGAGAAAACAGACATGGAGATGTTTTGCAGCTTGCGCAAAGTCTCACAACTTATACATGTGAAGTCGAGATACTGTCTGGTCAGTCATGTAACATGGAGTTTCTCCAAACTTTATGATGACAGGACTGCTAAACTAACATGGATCGAGAGTACTTGCAATGCAATAGGAAGTGGAAGGAAACGATCCATTAGTCTTCGTGCTGGATCTGTGTCTTAGAAGTGGTGCCAGATGGAGTCCAGAACCAGCATTTTGAGCTGCACAACCTTCTTCTTCCTAATTCACTCGTCTCTAACACCAAACTGCAATGTGATGAGAAGGAAAAAAAAAAAAGAAAGTCTTTCCGGGGAAGTAGCCATTTCATATTACCACACAGAAGAGTTAGAATAGAAACAAAGCGGTGGTGTATCTTTCCAAAGGAGAAGCTATCGACTTTCACCTGGGACAGGCAGTCTCACAGCCTGTGAACTTGTTGTGGGACAATTCATGACCATTCAGTTTTCCTTTCCTGATTAAACCAAGTAATCAGATACACGGAGAAAATCTTTGCCCCAAGTCTCTCAGAGGAATCTCAAAGACTTCTGCTGTACTGAGTGGACTACTGATATTCAGACCACAGAACCAGACAATGATCAAGTAATGTGCTTGTGAGACGCAAACACCTCTCTCCATTTAGAAGTGGGCTGGATTGGTAAATCTAGTTTAGGTGCTTTTAGACCTAGATGGAGGGTGTCCTTGTCTTGTATGGGCTGATGACATCCTGACAGATTCTTTTTTTTTGCAGCTCTTTTTCTAGACCCCCTGAGCTGATACAAGGTACCCCCCAATTTAGTAGCTACTCCAAAAACTTATCTAGCTCACAATTCTTCAGTTTGGCAATTTAGACTGGGATAGGCTAGAAGGTTCTTCTGGTCTTGTTTGGGCTCTCGCATGTGTCTGTGGTTAGCTGTCATCATTTTTGCTCTCTCACATGTCTGCCACCTTGGCTGGGACACTTAGCCTTGGTCAATGTGGTCTCTTACCCTCCAGCAAACATCTAAAAGTAAGAGCAGAAGCACACAAGGACTCTTGAGGCCCAGGGCTGGCACAGTGTCCCTTCTGTGGGATTTGACAGTTGAGGTGATGATTGATGTGTTAGTGAGATACTGGGATATAATGGGATATGTATAAGAAACATCTCCAAGTTTCAGGGAAAATAAGGAACACAAAGTCCAAGTCATGAAAAACTTGGCCTTTGCCTGATCAGGTCACAGATGCTATAGCA
>JAQZBX010050263.1:0-19709 GCA_029593785.1 Cabassous unicinctus | reverse complement strand
GATTGTTCATGATATCCTCTTTCTTTTTTTTTTTTAAAGATTTATTTATTTTATTTTATTTTATTTATCTCCCCATTGCTGCTTGTGCTGCTGTGTCCATTCGCTGCGTGTCTTCTCTGTGTCTGCTTATCTCCCCTTTGCTGTGAGGTCTTGCCTCCGCCGCGCGAGCCGGCCTGCCCTCACAAGGAGGCGCCGGGAAGCGAACCCGGGGCCTCTCATATGGTAAATGGGTGCTCTATCCATTGCACCACACCTGCTTCCTGCCGTGAGGTTGCTGCATCAGCCCACCTCACCGCTTAGGTTGGCGTGCCCTCACAAGGAGGCCTCAGGATGCGAACCTGGGCCTCCCATATGGTAAACCGGGCCTCTATCCACTGAGCCACACCCGCTTCCCTCTTCTGTTCTTTGTTATTATATGTTTATGCTTTTTCCTTTCCCAAATGAAAATTAGGAAATCCTACACTTCCAAGGATTTATGTTTTGGTGAACATATTTCTTGGTATTTCTCTGTGGTTAGGAGAACACATAGATCAGTAATTTTTATATAAATAGTGTCCCATAGATTTTTTTCTGTTGCTAGCTTTCCATCATTATATGTCATTATTATATTTCATTTCTAAAACCATAGATCTGCATCATTTAATGGCTATGAGGAATTTCATTAATTTTTACTTATGTGTTTTTATAGGCCTGTGAATGGTACAAATGTAATATTTTGGTTTTTGCTTGTTCACTCTGTTGTTGCCTGTAATTTTATTTGTCATTTTCAATAGTTATGTATTTTTCCATAGTATTATTATCCTTACAAAGTATTGTTAATGTTGTTTAGCATTTAGGTTTTCTTTGCCTCTTATATCTTTATGAAATTTTTTTCTTGGTATATTCAGAAAGAATAGAGTTACTAGATTGAATTGTATCATGTAATTTAGGGTCATCTCTTTACCAGGAAGGTCCCACTACTTTTCCTGCTTCTAACAGTGTATTAGATGCTCAGTCCCCATATCCTAACCAATGCTGGAATTATAATTTAGATTTATTGTGTTTAATTTATGAAGTGTGTAATGATTTCTTTAAAAAAATTTTAACCATATTTTATGGCCCCTTTTTAGAAATTATTTGTGATCATTTTAAATTTAAATTTATATCTTAAGAAATGCCATTTTTCTTTCTTTCCTTTTGTGGAAAGTGACTGTCAATATCCTTTGGTTACTTGTAGAGTTATATCTGGCAGCTAACTTTTGCATTTTGGTAGATATTCCTGATATTTTGGCTGAAGACTTTAGTCAGTTATGCTCAATACATATATTGTCCCTATTTTGTTGCATCATTTTGATAATTCTTTTACTGTGTGAACTTTTCTTTTTCATCCATCTTGCCCCAATGATGTCTTCCATTTCTTCAGTAGAAATAGATATATCTTTTTTACAGTCTCGATTAATATGCCATTTCATTTTCTTCCAGTGTTTTAAAGAAATATATTTTTGTACATTTAGCTCTCTGATCTATTTCTTACTTATGATTTTGTGTTATGAGTTACGGATCTAAATTATTTTCCATTTTTTGGTCGTTTTGTCCCAGGAGCATTTACTTATTATTTGTAAAATATTATTACAATTTAAAAAGTAATATTCTATACTTTTGATACTCTCTACTACTCTCTCCTTTCTGAAACTCTCTTCCCTTGTTTCTGTAACACAGCCCCTTTCTAAGTGTCTTTCTACGTTTCTGCCTTTTCCTATTCCGTCCTTCTTTACTAGCCTGTAAATGTTGAGAGTCCCTCAAGCTGCTGTCCCAGGCTCTCTCTTTTCTCCCTGTACTCTGGTCCACATCTGCAGCTTCTGTCACCATCTGTGTGTTGATCTCTCCCACCTTGCTATTGCCACTTCATAATCCTTCTCCGAGCTCCATGACAAACAGCCACCTCCCTGTTTGGCATCCTCTCAAAGGCACCTCAAATTCAAAGTGAACTCATGGTCATTGTATCCCCCAAAGCCAGTCCTCTTCCAGGTGCCACTCTTTATCCAGGCCAAAAACATAGGAGGCATTTTCAACACGCCCTCTCCCTCACTCTCCTCTCCCTCCAGCCCATGGCCAATCTTTCACTGAGTCCTTAAGATTTTTTTAAACAAATCAATTGTATTGATACATATTAATAAAGCATACAATCCGTCCAAAGTATACAATCAATGGTATTTGGTATAATCACAAAATTAGAGCATTTTCATTATTCCAATAATAATAATAATAATAATAAAACAGACAAACACTCATCACCTCTCAGCTTCTCTATGCTTCCCCTGCTGTACATAGCTGCTATTATGTTTGTTTCTCTAGTTTATTTGTATTTGTTTTGTATAGATAGAGACAAGCAATATGTAGTACCTTGTGTCTAGTTTCTTTCCCTTAGTATATTTCCTTTTTTAAATCCTTAATGAAAGATTATTAATGTATTACTATATACTACTGTCCATAGTTTGCTTTAGTTGTATTTTTTGCCTGATACTAACATCTTATAATATTAGCATACAATTGTTCAGTTTCAAAGACAGTCTTATATATGCAATATTACCCATATTCATATTTCACATGAGGTTTCACTATGCTATGTGTTACATTTTTAAGCTTTCCTTTTAGTAACATTCATGACCTTAGACTTTCCCTGTCAACCACTATCATCCCCATGTAATAGCACTGCTAGCTATAAACACTGTGATGTGCTTTAACCTTTTCTATTCATTTCCAAAAATTAACAAACAACCTTTTTACCAGTTCTGTACAGATTAACCCTCAGCTTTCCGTTCTCTAACCTCATTATGTTTTCTGGTGACCTATATCCTAGTTATTAACTCCGTGAGTTTACAGAATGTATTTAGTTTGTAATAGTGCAGTCATAGAGTATTTGTCTTTTTGTGTCTGGCTTGCTTCACTTAACATAATGTCATCCACGTTCATCCATGTTGTCATATGCTTCATGACTTCATTTCTTCTTACAGCTGCATAATATTCCATCGTGTGTATACACCACAGTTTGTTTGTTCATTCTTCGGGACACCTAGGTTGTTTCCACCTTTTGACAATTGTGAATAAAGCTGCTATGAACATCGGTGTGCAGATGACTGTTCGTATCACTGCTCTCAGTTCTTCTGGGTATATACCTAGTATTGATATTGCTGAGTCATATGGCAAGTCTATACTCAACTTCCTTAGGAACTGTCAAACAGTCCTCCACAGTGGCTGTACCATTCTTCATTCCCACCAACAGTGAATAAGTGTTCCTATCTCTCCACATCCTCTCCAACACTTGTTTTCAAACTTTTTAATAGTGGCCATTCTAATAAGTGCGAAATGATATCTCATTGTAGCTTTGATTTGCACTGCCCTAATCGCTAGTGATGTTGAACATTTTCATGTGTTTTTTTGCCATTTGTATTTCTTCTTTGGACAAATTTCTATTCAAGTCTTCTGCCTATTTTTTAATCGGATCGTTTGTTTTTTTATTGTTGAGTTATAACATCTCTTTATAGATCATGGGCATTAAACCTTATCGGACATGTGATTTACAAATATTCTCTCCCATTGAGTTGGCTGCCTTTTCACCCTTGTGACAAAGTCCTTTGAGGTGCAAAAGTGTTTAACTTTGAGGAGGTCCCATTTATCTATTTTCCTTTTGTTGCTCGTGCTTTGGGTACAAGATTCATGAAACATCATCTACAACAAGACCTTTAAGATGTTTCCCTACATTTTCTTCTACTAGTTTTATGGTCCTGGCTTTTATATTTAGGTATTTGATCCATTTTGAGTTTATTCTTATATAGGGAGTGAGATAGGGGTCCTCTTTCATTCTTTTGGTTATGGATATCCAGTTTTCCCAGCACCATTTGTTGAAGAGACTGTTTTGTCCCAGTAACGTGGACTTGGTAGGTTTGTCAAAAAACAGTTGACCATAGAGGTGAGGGTTTATTTCTGGACTCTCAATTCAATTCCACTGATCAATGTGTCTATCTCTATGCCAATGCCATGCTGTTTTGGCCACTGTAGCTTTGTAATATATTTCAAGGTCAGGTAGTGAGAGTCTTCCCACATCACTGTTCTTTTTTAGGATGCTTTTGGCTCTTTGGGTGCATATTCCCCTCCAAATAAATTTGGTAATGCCTTTACTGTTTCTGTAAAGTAGGCTGTTGGAATTTAGATTGATATTACATTGAATCTATAAATCAGTTTGGGTAAAGTTGACATTTCATGATACTCAGTCTTCAATCCATAAACATGGAATACCCTTCCATTTGTTTAGGTCTTCTTTGATTTCTTTTAGCATTCTTATATAGTATTCTGAATATATGTCCTGTACTTCTTTGGTTAAATTGGTTCCTAGGTATTTGAGTCTTTTTGTTGCTATTGTAAATGGAATTTTTTCTGATTTCCTCCTCAGATTGTTCAATACTAATGTACAGAAATATTACTGATTTTTGCATGCTGATCTTGTATTCTCCCACTTTGCTGAACTCATTTATTAGCTAAAGTAGCTTTGTCATAGACATTTCAGTTTTCTAAATATAGGACCATGTCATCTGCGAATAGTGAGAGTTTTGCTTCCTCTTTTCCTATTTGGATGCCTTTTATTTTATTTTTTTCTTGTCTAATTGTTCAAGTTAGAGCTTCTAGTATAATGTTATATAGCAGTGGTGACAGTGGGTATCCTTGTCTTGTTCCCGATCTTAGAAACTTCTCAACCTTTCCCATTGAGTATGATGTTGGCTGTGGGTTTTTCGTACCTTTATCATATTCATGAATTTTCCCTTATATTCCTGTCTTTCAGAGTGTTTTTTTTTTTTGTGTGTTGTTGTTTTTTAATCAAGAAAGGATACTGGATTTTTTCAAATGCCTTTTCTGCATTGATGATCATATGTTTTTTTTCCCTTCAATTTGTTAATGTGGTGTGTTACGTTTACTGATTTTCTTGTGTTGAACCAGCCTTGCATACCAGGAATAAATCCCACTTGGTCGTGGTGTATAATTCTTTGATTATTCTCTTGGATTCACTATTAAGTATTTCAAATTTTTGCGTCTGTGTTCATTAGAGAAATTGGACTGTTATTTTCTTTTCTTGTATCTTTATCTGGCTTTTGTATTAGGGTGATGTTGACTTCATAAAATGTGTTGGGTAATTTTCCCTCCTCTTCAATTTTTTTTGGAAGAGTTTAAACAGGATTGGTGAGGATTGGTGTTAATTCTTGAAATGCTTGATAGAATTCACCTGTGAAGCCATCTGGTTGTGGACTTTGTTCGGAGGTGCATTTTTGTTTTGTTTTGGCTTTTTTAAAAAAAAATACTTAATTTTTTTTTTTTTTTAAAGATACTTAGGTTACATAAATGTTACATAAAAAATTTAGGGGATTCCCATAGATTGGTTTGTTGAGTTCTTGTATTTCTTGTAGAGGCAATGTAGGTTGTTTGCGGATTTCTAGGAATTTGTCCATTTCATATGGATTGTATAATCTGTTAGAATACAGTTTCTCATAATATCTTCTTATGATCCTTTTTATTTCTGTAGGGTCAGTCATAACTTCCACCCCTTTCATTTCTAATTTTATTTATTTGCATCGTTTTTCTTTGTTAGTCTAGCTAAGGGTTTGTCAATTTTATTGATCTTCTCAAAGAACCAGATTTAGGTTTTGTTGATTTTCTCTATTTTTTAAAAATTTTATTCTCAATTTCATTTATTTCTGCTCTAATCTTTATTATTTCTTTCTTTTTGGTTGCTCTGGGATTGGTTTGTTGTTCTTTTTCTAGTTCCTCCAGAATTTTGATTTTAGCTCTTTCTTCTTTTTTAATACAGGCATTAGGGCTATAAATTTCCCTCTTAGCACTGCCTTTGCTGTATCACATAAGTTTTGATAAGTTGCGTTCTCATTTTCATTTGTCTCAATATATTTACTAATTTCTCTTACAATTTCTCCTTTGACCTACTAGTTGTTTAGGAATGTGTTGTTTAGCTTCCACACATTTGCAAATTTTCCCTTTTGCCATCTATTATTGATTTCCAGTTTCATTCCATTATGATCTGAGAAGGTGCTTTGTATAATTTCAGTCCTTTTATATTTATTGAGACCTGCCTTGTTACCCAACATGTGGTCTATCCTGGAGAAAGATCCATGAGCACTTGAAAAGAATGTATAATCTGCTGATTTGGGATGCAAAATTCTGTATATGTCTGTTAAGTCTAGCTCATTTATAATACTGTTTCCTTGTTGATCTTCTATCTAGTTGTTCTATCTCATGATGTGAGTGTTGTGTTGAAGTCTTCAGCTGTTATTGTAGAGATGTCTGTTTCTCCGTTCAATTTTGCCAGAGTATGCCTCATGTATTGGGGCCCTGGTTAGGTGGATAGATATTAATAACTGTTATTTATTCCTGGTGGATTGTCTCTTTTATTAATACATTATGGCCTTCTGTTATGTCTTATAACTTTTTTGCATTTAAAATCTGTTTTGTCTGATATTAATATGGCTACCCCTGCTCTTTTTTTGTTTCTGTTTGCATGGAATATCTTTTTCCAACCTTTCACTTTCAGCTGGTTTGTATCCCTGGGTCTAAGGTGAGTCTTTCGTAGGCAGCATATGGGTGGCTCATTTTTTTTTTAGGAGGTACCAGGGATTGAACCTAGGACCTTGTACATGGGCACTTAACCACTGAGCTACATCTGCTCCCCAATGAGAGTTGGTTTTTTCGTTTGTTTGTTTTGTTTTTAGGAGGTACCAGGGATCTAACCTTTGACCTTGTGCTTGGGAAGCAGGTGCTCAACTGTTTGAGCTAATCCGTTCCCCTCATGTTTTTTAATCCATTCTCTCAGCCAATGTCTTTTGATTGGGGAGTTTAATCCATTCACATTCAGTGGTATTGCTGTAAATGCATTATTTACTTCCACCATTTTATTCTTTGGCTTTCATATGTCATATGCTATTTTCATCTGTCTTTTTACTCTTTTGGTTATCCTTTCTGCTAGTCTTGCCTGCTACACTCTCCTCCACATCTTTCACCTGTCTTTTTCTTTCCGTCTGTATGACTGCATTTAATACTTCCTGCAAAGGTGGATTCTTTTTTATGAACTCTCTTAGTTTCTGTTTATTTGTGAATGTTTTAAACTCATCTTCATATTTGAAGGACAATTTTGCCAGATAATTCTCGGCTGGCAATTTTTCTCTTTTAGTATCTTAGTTATATCATATCACTGTCTTCTCGCCTCCATGATTTCTGATGAGAAATTTGCACTCTTACTAGGTGTCCCTTGTATGTGATGGTTTGCTTCTCCCTTGCTGCTCTCAGAAATTTCTCTTTATTTTTCACATTATGAATATTATGTGTCTTGGAGTAGTCTATTCGGATTTATTCTGATTGGGATACACTGGGCTTCTTGCACATATAAATTCATTTCTTTCATGAAAGTTGGGAAATTTTTGGCCATTATTTCCTCAAATACTCTTTTCTGCCCCCTTTCCCTTCTCTTTCATTCTGGAACTCCCATGACACATATGTTGTGTTTTGTGTATCATTCAACTCACTGAGCCCTTGCTCATTTTTTTCCATTCTTTTCTCTCTCTGTTCTCTCTTCTATTTCAGCTATTTCTGTTTTCTACACCACTTATTCTTTCTTCTATCATTGCAAGTCTGCTTTTATATGCCTCTAATGGGTTTTGATCTCACCTATTGAGTCTTTCATTCCCATAAGCTCTGTTATTTTTCTATTTATGTTTTCAAATTTTTCTTTGTGCTCACCCAGTGTCTTCTTGATGTCCTTTATCTCTTTAACCATATTGTCTTTCAACTGGTTGATTTGATTTAGGAGATTTGTATGAATCTTTTTGATTAGTTGTTTCAAATCCTGTGTCTCATCTGGGGCTTTGATATGTTCCTTTGCTTGGGCCATTTCTTCCATTTTCTTAGTGTGGCTTGTAATTTTTTTGGTGATGTCTAGGCATCTGATTATGATGTTGAGTTTATTGTGATGCTCAATTTCTCTTGCGTGTAGGGATTTAGTGGTGTGAGGCTGTGTGTTACTGCTGTTCTTTGATTCTTGGTTCAACCTGCTCTAGGTCTTTAGGATTGCCCCTGTTAGTTGCTCAAATATGGGCCATGGATCCAGTAATGGGTTGCACACCCACTTCCAACAGCCTTTGGTAGGAGGCTGTAAAGTCCGGAAAAAGCCTTTCTTAGTTATTTACATTTAATTTCTTCACATTCACTTCCTTGTTCTGCCAGCAGATGGCCCTTTCAGTTCAAAGCCTGGTCAGAGTGTGTTTGTTGCAATACTGACTGCAGCGATGTGACAAAGGTTCCTGCCTTAAGGCTACTCTGAGCCTTACAAATCAAACTTTCTCAGAGACTGTTCCTCAACCTTTGCCGGCAGCCCCCTCCCTTTTCTTAGGTAGGAAATAATTCCATTCCCCTCTATGTCCTCAACAACCAGTCCTTGTTAGTAGGGAGGGTGATTGAGAGGGCTGGATCTCTTTTGTCACATGCTGGCTCCCAGGGCAACAATGGAGCAGCCCCACGTGGCCTGGAAGGGGTCATGGGACACAGCAGAACAAATTTGTTGGCCAACAGCTGAATCAGCCTTAAGCTGTGTCCCTCTCTCTCCTGTTTTCTGGGGAGGTAGACCCCTGTGGCCCCCTTTGTCTGTAGCCACAGGCTAGAAACCAGAGAATTCAAAGCTGTCTGCTCTGTGGGTGGGGGAAGGATACTGTTGGCTGTAGCTGCAGCTTCTACTCAGTCTTCCCGTCAAGATTCTTTTCCTGTGCTCCTCTCTCTTCTGGGTAGTGTCCAACCTTCCTGTAGTGTCCTAAATCCTAGACCATTTTTTTCTAGGTTGTTCCTACCTGTACTCTGGTTATTTTTCTGGGAGAGAAGTGAGTCCTGTGTCTCTGTAATCCGCCATCTTCCTGGAATTTGAGTCCTTCAGATTTTAACTTCTGATGAGGTCTGAAATTCATCTACTTCTCTTCATCTCCATCACCAACAAAAATTGGTAATTTTCATCTACTTCTCTTCATCTCCATCACCAACAAAAATTGGTAATTTTTCACATCTGGATTAGGGTGTCAGCTTCATAATTGATCTTTCTGCATCCATCCTGGCCCTCTTTAAACTGTATTTCACTTTGAAGCTGGTTTGACTTTTACAAATTGCAAATCTGTTGATGTCACCACCCATCTCAATGCCTTCATTGACTTAGCACTACTCTTAGGATCAAGACAAAAAAAGCCACAAGGCCTACATGATCTAGTCCCTACCTGTCTCTCTAGCCTTCTTCCATCCCACACTCCTCCTCTACTTCCTCTGCTCAGTCACATTGGCCTTCTTTCTTCCACATCAGGGCCTTTGCACATGCTATTTATTCTATCTGGTTCTCTTCCTTTTTCTTTCTACCTAGTTGATTTTTATTATTCTACAACTCTCAGCTCAAGAGTCACTTCTTCACAGAAGCTTTCCTGTCTTCCATTATAGATTAAATTCCCATATTTTTGGCATTTCTAGCATGATGTACTCCTTCTTTGTAGTAGTTTGTCATAATTGCATCTTTCTATATCCATAGATATAGTCAAAGTAAAATAATGGTAATTGATACAGGTGTGATCTTTATTCTCATCCTGTGTTTAGTTCCCACTCAGTGAGGCTTAGATTACCTGAGTGGAATTAATGCCTCTTGCTGGTGGTTGTAGTGATTGAGCTGAGAGGCAATTCCCAGAATGATGTCTTAGAGATTTGCCAGGACAGAGCTAAGTTAAAGGTTTCCATTCCCTGAGGGAGCATGGGGGAAGATAGGTGAGCCTGGCAGGTTCCTGAGCTTAAAGCACAGGAGGCTGAGGCTGTGGAGGTTTATTATGAGTATCACAGCCCCTGACCACCATGGATATCCCAAGGGTAGGTCAGGCGCCTTAGGGGAATGGAGTTGACCTAAGAGTCTGTACTACTTTCTTCTGACTCTTGGTTCTTATGCAGAGATAGTCGTTGCACACAGATAAGAATCCCACTCTCATGAATCTAGGGATATGTCATTACTTTCTTGGATATGTAATTATTTTCTTAGGTAGGCAGAAAAGAGGGAAGAGCAGAGATGCTTCCTTCCTGCTTTTCAGAAAATCTTACTGAACGTTTTTCAGCCTAAAAACGACAGGCTCAAACCAGGGCATTGAGTGTTTTTCTGTAAGTTATTTTTTTCTTATTTAACTCAGTTTTACATTCAAACATATATCTCTGCTAACCAGCAAGTTATAATTTAGTATGCTAATAAAATAGAAGCATGCCCATTTTGGGCTTATTTCATTTTACATGAATTTTTAAAAAAAATTTTACCTAATATTTTTTATTCTTATTTTAGTTGATTTAAATTTATTTATTTTAAAAACAATTTATTGAAGTATATCATTCATACCTGAACATACGTAAACTATAAGTGTTCAGTAAGCATTCTGATCTTACAAAACAAACATGCATAACATCATACAGGGCTCCCACACATTACCCCCCAACAAACATCCTGCATTGTTGTGAAACATTTGATAACAAATCATGAAAGAGCATCGTCAAAGTATTACTACTAACTATAGTCCAAATCTTCCTCCCCTATACATTTTTTTAAGGATTTATTTATTTATTTACTTACTTTTATCCATTCCCTCTCCACCCCCCCTTTTTGTTGTTTCTGTGTCCATTTGCTGGGCAACTCTCTGTGTCCGTTTCCAGCCCTCTCTTCTCATCCTTTTTCCTCCTGTCTTCACTGGGATTTGATCCTCGGAACCTCCAATGTGGGAGAGGGGTGTCCTACCTGCGCCACCTTAGTTCCTGGTTTTCTGTGTGTCTGGTCTTGGCTCTCCCTTGTGTGACTCTCCTGTTAAGTCATCATCTTGCTGCGTGGCTTGTGGGGCCTGGCGGCTCACCTGCGGATGGGGCCTGGCGGCACACCCGCACATGGGGCCTGGTGGCCCACGCACCTTCTATGTTTTTCTTTTTTTTATTTTTACTGGGAGGTCCTGGGGATTGAACCTAGGTCCTTCCATATGGGAGATGGACGCCCAACCACCCGAGCCACATCCGTCCCCCTGCTATATTTCTTAAAGTTGACCAAAGATACCCAAAGTTAGTCTTTTCCCATACAGGATGGTCATATAATAAATCAGGCTTAGTTTATCACCAGCATTCTAAAAACCAGACCTAGGGAGAAAAACTAGGTCTGGGGACACAAGCATGGTTTCTAATATAATGAATGTTTAGCCTACCCTGAAAAAATCAGGGCAGTGAGAATATTTGCAGTTTACCTAATATTAATACATAAATATTCTCATTGTAAAAAGTTTAACAAAAGAGTATACAGTATAAAAATAAAATCAAAGGTCTCATTCATTGTCAACTCCTAACAGCTAATCAGAATTAACAATTTCTTGTGTACCTTTTTAGACTGTTCCTAATGTAGTTAGTATATAATGTTTTTAGTACAGATATACACAAATATACATTTTAGGGTTAGCTGAATACTCATATTCTGCAACTTGTTTTTTAAAATTAATATATCTTGGACTGCCAAATGTTTTTCATGTGGCCAGAAATCCCTCTTTGAGAAAGTTATTTGAAGACAGTGATGATGGAAAATATTCAAGCTGGATGCATGAATGCTGGTCATAACTCAGAAGTTAATCAGATACAAATAGGGGCTTTATTCATACTTGTTTTCCTTATATCTATGATCCTTCAATTTCAGATTATAATTTTAGTGGAAGTTGAATTGTTCAAGATAATTTTGTTCAGCTTCAGGTACATGACTGGTTGACTTATTAATTTATTCAGCATATGTTCACTGAGGGTATACTTAGCATAGCCCTACATTGTGCCAGTCTTCCTGGAATGACATTGGTGGTACCAGTGCATAGTGGCGTTGATCCACTGGTCCTCGATCTGGCTAATTGGGTAAAAACGATTTGCTTAAAGTGTCATGCATACTACACTGTGGGATCAGATGGACCACATTTAGCTTCTCAGGGACCAATTCTTCATTGGCTAATTAGTTACCTTCTCATTTTGCTGTAGATTATTTCTTTGTTTTGATATTTTTTTCTTAGCACTTTCAGACACATTTATTATAGTCAAAGACATTATGACCATTAAGTTAATCACACAAGTACCTCAGATTTGCATATGGCTTTACTGCTAAACAATGAGGAAGTCTAATGATTTTGCCCAGAAGAAATAAAGACCTCCCTCGGGTTCTTTAATTTACGAAGGAGGAAAAAAGTGAATGAACACAGGGGGGCAGCATAATCCTGTTTTACAGTGAACTTGGTGTTTTCGTTAACCATTTAAATTCCTCCACTTTGGGGTAAATCATATCTATTCAGTGCAACTGTAAATGTTATTTTAGCATGCACCCATTCTTTTTTTTTAAATGGGCTTTTTTTAACTTAAAATTTTTTTTTAAAGATACTTAGGTTACATAAATGTTACATAAAACATATAGTGGATTCCTGTATGCCCCACTCCCTGCCCCTCCCACACTTTCCCACATTAACAACATCCTTCATTAGTGTGGTACATTTGTTACAATTGATGAACACATATTGGAACATTGCCACTAAGTGTGGATTATAATTTACATTATAGTTTACACTCTGTTTAGCACAATTTTGTAAGTTATGACAAGATAACAATTCCCAATTCCCAAAAATGCCCCCATATTACACCTATTTTTCCCTCTCCCTCCCTTCAGAACCTCCGGTGGCCACTGACTTCACATCAATGAGAAAAGTTCTTCCATTGCTAGAATAACAATAATTCTATCGTAGAATAGCATTAAATCTACTCTAGTCCGTTGCTCATTCCCCAATCCTGAGGATTCTGGGATGGTGATGCTCACTTTGCCTCTAATTGAGAGGGGGCCTTAGATCCCATGGGGCAGATGAATGGGACTATCTTGCTTGCAGTTGCAGACTCTCTCTGTTCCTTGGGATGGTTGTTGTCCATCATCATCTCCTTGTTAGTTGTCCTGGGTAAGTTCAGTGAACTGGAGAGTAGGTATTGCAACTCTGTTGATACTCAGGGCCCACTTGGCACATGGACAGCCCAAAGATTTAAGTCTCTTGGACGTAGACCTGTCAACTCTAGTACTAACTATAGGTTGAAATAGAAAGGGCAGAAGAGCCATGTGTAGGGAAACCATGACTGGGTCCAACTCAGCCATACTGGGGAACACGAATTCCAAAATAGGGCCCACTGGCAAGACATCAAACTCCTGAGCTGTCTGCACTGCCTGTAGTATGTGGACGTCTTCAGAGCCCTCAGGTGCCCCATTATTTGAGGCAGTATTTACTGTGGCAGTCAAGGAGATCCTGCTGAGATGTGTATAAGCGTAACCTCTGGAATGACCTCCCAACTCACTTTTAAGTCTCTTAGCCATATAAACGTATTTGTCTTTAACTATTGCCCCTTTCGGTCAAGGTCTTTTTCTAGTTGTATTGGTAGTTGGTGTTTGGTAATAATCCTTCTGTGCCAGGGAGGCTCATCCCCTGGAGTCATGTCCCATGCCAGGGGGAAGTGTGCACTCATTCTTAATCAGAGCTTGATTTTATGCTTTGATAGTGATGTTTACTGGGTATCAGCAAGGAAAGAATACCAGCCTCAGATAATCTGGTTTTGAATTCCTCTTTTGCCACCCACTAGCCTTGTACCATTAGGCAAGTGTCTTAAGCCCTCAGAGCCTCAATTTCCTTATCTGTCAAAAAGGCAATCAAAGGAGATCTCATATCTAGAGGCACATTTTCAAAACTGATATGCTTTGTAAGTGTTAGACATTTTCTAGCCAATATAGTTATTAAAATTACTATTTCTCTTAAAGTCTCATTTGTTTCCCATTCTGGAGGGGTGGGGGGAGTGGGCAGTCATTCAGTGGTGCCATTGATGATGTCACTGACTGGGCCAATAACCTATTAAGAACACTGTGTTATTTCAGACACTTCACTTGGCCTATGAGACTTGTTCTTTGAATATGTTTGTTTATTATTTTTAATACCCCCTTGGTGTGTTGACATTTTCATACACTGAGTAGCAGTTTGGGATCTCCAGAAAGTGACCTCGACCAGAGAGATTGTATTGAGGAGCTTCACAATCCTCTTTTTTTTTTTTTTCCTTTTTTTTTTTTACAGCTCTGGAAATTTCTGGAGATTGAGTCTCAAAGAGGGTAACTAATGTTTACTGAGTGGCTAATGTAAGCAGGTAGTTAAGTAAGTTACCTCATTTTAATCCTCACAGTTCATTTATTCAAGAAGCATTTATCAATTACCTGCCATGTGCCACAGACTTGGGAACAGCTACCACTCTTTTGTGAACATCATTGAAATTCAATTTTGAAATGATATCCTAAGTGGCCTGTGAAAGATGCTGACATTGTGGCCTCTTTTCAGGTGTTCTGGTCCTGGCTGGGCTCTGCACTGTTGAACTGCCCTAGGCCTCACACTTTTCTCGGGATACTTCTGCCAGAGATATGATAATGAACAGGACAGAGTCCCTCTTTTCATGGAACAGTCATGGAAGCGGATCATAAATAAATACATGAACATAATATCAGTTATTGATCAATATTATGTTGAAAGTAAAACAGCATCTTGTGATAGGGAGTGGCAGGGAAGGGATACTCCTTTAGGTTGGATTGTCTTTCTGAAGAGAGAAATTTAATCCAAGGCCTTTCATCCCACAGAAACGAGTAGCCATGCAGGGAGCTGGCGAAGGAACATTACAGGGAGAAAGAGCAGTAGGGCAGAGCTCTGAGGTCGAGGTGAACTTGACGTGTGAAGGCCAGCAGCAAGGGCAGGAGTGATGACGTGGAATGATCAATGGGGAGAATGGAATGGTGATAAATGAAATAAGAGAGGCAATTAGAGGCCTGCTTAGGTATAGCCTTGAAAGCTAGGATTTTATTCTAATATGGTGGGAAGCCTTTTGAAGGTTGTAAGCAGGTGAAAGGCTCTTTCTGAAGTCTCAGAGAGAGGTGGTAGCTTGGACCAGGGTGATAGCTGTAAAGATGGACTGAAGGGGACAGATTTTAAATTTGTTTTGAAGTTAGAGTCATCATGGCTTACTAATGGATTGATTCAAGGAATGAGAGAGAGTGGAATTAAGGATGCATCCTAGATTTTTGTCTTCAGCAACTGGCATAATATGGGGCCATTTCCTCTGTTGGGAAGACTAGGGGTGTGCTGATTGGGGGAAAAAATCAAGAGTTCTATTATGGATGTGTTATGCTGGAGATACTGTAAGACATTTGAGTAAAACTTTGAAGCTGAATAGGCTCAATAGACTGGGAAGGAAGAAAGGGCATTTTGGAAGGAATAGCATAAGCTGTGGAAGTACATAGCAGAGAAGAGGAAAATACATCAGTCCATTGTGACTGGAGCATGTTTGGGAGGGGAAGAGTGGAAAGAAATGATATTGTGGCCAAAAATAGAGTACTTTTTCACGTTTTGATTCATTCCTCATTAGAACCCAAACATTAAGTGGAATAAGTAGGGAGAAAAAATTAATCCATCGTATCATTTGATGTAAAGTCAATTATTTTCTTCAGCTGATGTACAGAAATATACCTTTATGAGAATTCTTCTCACAGATAAAAAGGCAATCACCAATTATGTAAAACTACCTCATTGGCTCCAGTTACTTTTTTTGGTCATTCTTTGTACAGGATTCACTCTCAGGCCAAACCACTTTTGTGGCACCTCTAGTGTAGACGAGGATGGCTCAAATGGCAGTTTCTCTGTCCTTCAGCTCAGTGGTTCTCAATCCTGTTTGACCCAAGGTCTTCGTTTTGCAATGAGTATTTTGTAACATCTCTTTTACTGTACTGAAATAATAGTCATAGTTAATATATCCACCTTATATAAATCACTGCAAAAAAATCAATACAGTATTCTCCCTGTAATATAAAGAAGAAATAAAAGGAGAGTGATTTATAATAAAATGATATGTATATAAGAATTTAAACACTGAGCACAATTACCATGGAGGTATAATGTAGTATTTAGATGTGACATGATTTTTTAAATTGCCAAACAGCTCTTTGGTAAAGACCCAAACAAAATAAAGTACACCCGTTCCTTGGTACACATGGTACCTGCTTTCCTGGAAAACTCAGTGTATTTTAAAATCATGCAAAAAAGTAGTTTGTGTTTATATATAAAATTGAGTTAGGTTCTAGGCTCAGATGATTATAAATATGTTTTTATTTTTTTTAATTTTTCTTAAGATTTATTTATTTATCCCCTTGCTCCCATTGTTTTTGAGCTCACTGTCTGTTCTCTGTGTCCATTTACTGTGTGTTCTTCTGTGTCTGCTTGTTTTCTTTTTAGGCGGCACCAGGAACCAATCCTGAGAACTTCTGGAATGGGAGAGAGGTGCTCAATCTCTTGCGCCACCTCAGCTCCCTGGTCTGCTGCATTTTTTATTGTCTCAACTCTGTGTCTCTTTTTGTTGCATCATCTTGCTGCACAGGCTCTGCACAGGCCAGCACTCCTGCGCAGGCCAGCACTTCTGGGCAGGCCGGCACTCTGTGTGGGCCAGCTCTCTGCTTGGGCCAGCTCACTGCGCGGGCCAGCTTGCCTTCACCAGGAGGCACTGGGAAACAAACTCTGGACCTCCTATATGGTAGACGGGAGCCCAATCGCTTGAGCCCCATCCACCTCCCATAAATATGTTTTTAGCCTGCAAGAATGTCTTGTTGGACATTTGGAAGTTGAGCAGGATGGGGAAAATTGTTTGATGAGCAGGAATATCTTGAGCACTGTGGCTCACCTAACACTCCTGGCTTCTGTCCATGAAATGTTCCCACAAATCTCCAAAGGGCCCCCTGTGGTACCCTCCCCTGCTGAGAATCACAGCTCTAGCTGTTCTCGGTGTCATTTGAACACCACCATCCCTTGCATCCAGAACACATTTAACCCCGTCTATACTGGAAACTTCATGTGGTCAGGGATATTTCTGCCTTGTTCCTGTTCTATACCCAGGGCTGGCCCACGGTATGTCCTTCACAAACATTTGTTGAAAGAATGGGAATGGCTGCATGGAAAGATAGATACTCCTCTTTGTTTTGTTTCAACAAAAAGCCCTTTAGATAGTCTTTTTTTTCCCCTCTGTTATTACTTAGAAGAGCTTTTAAAAATTACCAGGAGGTAAAAGAAGTCATTCTCCTCTTGAATACCAGATGCTGGGACCAAAAAGGCCCATTTTTGTATGAGCCTTTCTCCGCCCTCATCTCTCTGAACTTTTATTTTGTTAGACTTGGGAGTGTGAACACATCATTTTCAGAACATAATTCTACTTTTCTTACGTTTGTTTTTCCTTTCTTTCTAGCGTGGGAAGAGTTGGCCTGCTATGAAGAAAACACACGAGATTTTCTTTTTCCGGAGCCCAAGCTGACACCAACGCACCCTGGGATGTGTAGGGAGGTGCTCATGAAGACGGCTGTAGGTTTTCCAGTAAGTGATTTGTACCAGCTGGGCTTTTGGGTGGGAGAGAAATTCTAGGGACCTGAATGTTTTATTCCTGATAGGGCTTGATCTTGGGCAGATCCCTTCATCTTGGTTAGTACCCCGTTTTTCTATTTAGTAGCCTTCTTTAAATGTCAACCTCAAGATACCAAATTATACTGATTCCTACTATTCATCTGAGAGTTGGAGACAGCTTGTCAGACTACATCATTGCTATATTCATAGTCACATAGTTATTTAAAAATTGCTTTTTTTCACTTTCTCTTAATGCAGATTAACAGAAAGATTTGATATCATCAGTTTATTTAGTCATAGCTATTGTTTTAGTAATAATAATGGTAAAATAGAGTAGTAATAGTAACAATGCTACCTCTCATTTATTTTGTGTGTTCAGTTTTTTCACATATGCCATCTCATTTTCCTCATAAGAGTTCTCAAGTTAACAAGGCAGGTATTATGGTCTCCATTTAACAGAGAGAAAACTGATAGAGGTTCACAAGTAATATTAATGAAGATTCTTTAAAAGACACAGCAGATATTAAGTTGACCTAACTGTTTTGGGGACATTATCCGAGCCCAAACTCAATATATTAATTTTTATGTTATCTGCGATGATTTTTATCTCTGCAGCAACTCTGATAATTTTCTTGACTTTTATGTCGCTTGGATGACCTCCATTTTAAGGGCATCCATCTGCCCCATGGGATCTAAGTCCCCTCTCAGTTAGAGGCGGAGTAGGCATCACCATCCCAGAATCCTCAGGACTGGGGAATGAACAATGGACTAGAGTAGACTTACTGTTATTCTACTATATACTGATTGTGCATTATAAAAAGCATATTTAATATTGAACTCTTGTTTTCTGTGACTGCTTTATATATTGATACTGTTATTATTTAATACAATTTATTAAATCTATACTTTGTGGGGAGTATTGTGCAGAATATATCTCCTGCAGGATCCCTGTTTCTATAATGCATATGATGACAGCGCTTCTAATTCTAGCACTGCAAACAACAGACATTCCTCAAAGGTTGTCCCAATCAGAATTCTAATGACTATAACTTTAAGATCTCATCTTTGTGGATTTGGTGAATTAATACTGAAACCAGTTTTTTTTTTCTCAGTTATTCATTGTATATCACATATCTACAGTGCATATGAGATGCTCCCTTTTATTAATTTGAGTTATTGGGGTATTGCTCTTCAGACCCAGGTGCAGGATACTCCATTATATTAACTTTGGCTTGTATTAGTCTTCTGTTAAATAAAAGCTATCTATCAACACTAGGCTGGTACTCAGCAAAGCATCAAGCCAAAGAGGAACTCATTTTTAAAATACTTTTTCAAGTGTTATCTGTTTAATTTTATGGGCATAAAGAGGAAGAAGAACCTACAGGAAGTTGTGTTTATAGGATTTATAAATGCAGGTCATCTTCAGAGAAAGGGCTTTGAAATACATGGAAAGATCCCATTATTCCCCCATGCATTAAAGATGAAGTATTAATTCTTACAAGTTAATCAAACTATATATTTTTTGTTTGTTTCTTCCTTATGTCTTAGATCTTTTTTAAAATTTTTACTTTTTATTTTTAAATAAGCTTTAGGTTACATAAAAAATATAGGGACAGAGAGAGTCTGCAACTGCAAGCAAGAAAGTCCCATCCATCTGCCCCATGGGATCTAAGTCCCCTCTCAGTTAGAGGTGGAGTAGGCATCACCATCCCAGAATCCTTAGGACTGGGGAATGAACGATGGACTAGAGTAGACTAACTGTTATTCTACTATATACTGATTGTTATTCTAGTAATGGAAGAACTTTTCTCATTGATGTGGGGGCAATGGCCACCGGAGGTTTTGAGGGGAGGGAGAGGGAAAAACAGGTGTAGTATGGGGACATTTTTGGAACATTGGAATTGTCCTGAATGATGTTACAATGATGGATACAGACCATTATATATTTTGTCATAACTTAAAAAATTGTGTGGGACAGAATGTAAACTATAATGCAAACTATAATCCACACTTAGTGGCAATGCTCCAATATGTGTTCATTAATTGTAGCAAATGTACCACACCAATGAAAGATATTGCTAATGTGGGAAAGTACGGGAGGGGTAAGGAGTGGGGCATATGGGAATCCCCTACGTTTTTTATGTAACATTTCTGTAATCTAAAGTATTTTTTTTT
>JAQZBX010050262.1:0-19707 GCA_029593785.1 Cabassous unicinctus | reverse complement strand
ATATTGAAAAAGAAAAATGAAGTTAGAGGTATCACACTACCTGACTTTAAAGCATACTACAAAGCTACAGTGCTCAGAACTGCATGGTATTGGCACAAGGAGGGACATACTGACCAATGGAACCGAATTGAGAGTTCTGATATAGATTCTTGCATATACAGTCATCTGATATTCAACAAGGCCACCAAGGCCACTCAGTTGGGAGAGAATGGTCTCTTCAACAAGTGGTGCTTGGAGAACTGGATATCCATATCCAAAAGAATGAGAGAGGAACACCATCTCACACCTTGTACAAAAATCAACTCAAAATGGATCAAAGATCTAAATATAAGAGCCAAAACCATAAAGACCTTGGAAGATAATGTAGGGAAGCATCTACAGGACTTTGTAATAGGAAATGGTTTCATGAACTTCACATCTAAAGCATGAGCAGCAAAAGAAAAAAATAGATAACTGGGATCTCCTCAAAATTAAAAACTTCTACACCTCAAAGGACGTTATTAAGAAAATAAAAAGGTAGCCTACCCAATGGAAGAAAATATTTGGCAGCCATATATCTGATAGGAGCCTAATATCCTGCATAAATAAAGAAATCCTACACCTCAAAAATAAAAAGACAAAGAACACATTTAAAAAATGGGCAAGTGACCTGAAAAGACACTTCTCCAAGGAAGAAATACAAATGGCTGAAAAGCACGTGAAAAAATGCTCAACATCACTAGCTATTAGGGAAATGCAAATCAAAACTACATTGAGATATCATCTTACCCACATCAGAATGGCAGCTATTAAAAAAAACAGCAGACTACAATTGTTGGAGAGGATGTGGAGGAATAGGAACCCTCATCCACTGCTGGTGGGATTGTGGAATGGTCCAGCCACTGTGGAGGACAATTTGGCAATTCCTCAGAAAACTCACAATAGATCTTCCGTTTGATCCAGTGATTCCAATGCTGGGTATATGCCCAGAAGAATTGAAAGCAAAGACGCAAACAGATTTATGCACACCAATGATCATAGCAGCATTGTTCACTATTTCCAAAAGTTGGAATCAGCCCCAGTGCCCATCAAACGATGAATGGATAAACAAAATGTGGTACATACATACAATGGAATATTACTCAGCTGTAAGAAGGAATAAAGTGCTAACACATGGAATAACATGGATGAATCTTGAAGACCTTTTGTTGACTGAAGCAAGCCAGGCATTGAAGGATGAACACTACATAACCTCACTGATTTGAATTGAGGAAAGTGAGCAGTCTCCAAGAACCATTGTCTTAAAGATAGGTTAACAAGAGAGAGAAAGAGAAGAGAAGGTTGTGAGCCAAACCCCATATGGACATAATCTATGGTAAAGTGATAGAGTATAGTTGCATATTGAAGGATAGGACATGCGGGTAGTGATATTACTGGGTTTGTTGGTGCAGGGTTGACAGGTGGGTAGATTAGAAAGGGCAGGTTAGAATACCCAGGATACTGGATGGAGAGATGTGAGAGGGACCAGGTGAACACGGGATTTATGGGTATGATTTTGGAAGTGCAGGAGTGTGAATATTCTTATGGCAATATGACAAGGTGGTGTCCCTGGTTTAAGGTATTGGTTGGGGGGGCATTCAGGATGGGGCACATCTGGAGATGGCTTCTGGGGAGTGTGTGAGTGTTCATCCTGTCATAATGTGTTTTGTTAGGGAGTGGAGACCCATATGGTGAATGGGAAGGAGATGAACTCCCATCTTTGGGAGGACCGATTAACCCAGAAACAGACCAATGGGCGTCTCTTATGAGCAAGGCTTGATCCTAGGGGAGGACAATCAGTGTGTCAAGACCTCTTGTTTCATGTAACTATGAATCTTGTTATCCAATGAGTCAAGACAGGGGGGTGTCATGTGCCCCACAAGGATGGGGAGGGAGGAACAGAATAGATCCAACAGGGGGTATTTAGTGGTCAGGGGAAATGTTTTTCATTATCTTTCATTGATGGACACAGGACATTGTAAATAGCCTAAAAAATTATTAAACTATTCTGTCTAAATTTTAAACTATACTGTAAACCATTGACAATGTTTAGTAGCTATGTTTCAGTATCTGTATAACAGTTATGAAAATGCTACCATCCACATACAAAAAGGTTTTAATATGGGGTGAGGGTATATGAGAGTTTCTAGTATTCTGTGTGTGACTTTGCTGTAACCTAAAACTTTTTTGAAAATTAAATGAAAATTTGGGAGTCACTGGGGTGTGAGTGGGGGAAGGTGCCACAGTACAGATTGGACACCCCATAATGCGGTGACAAAAGGAAATATGTTTAAATTTTTTTTTCAATTTTTTTGTTTTTTTCCATTTTTTGAAAATTCCAATCCTTTAATTTAATTTTAATTTTAATTTTTTTTAAAGTTTCCATGTATTTTATCTCTTACATTTAAACTTATCATTACTATTTCATTTTCCTATTAATTGTATTTGGCTATTATATGGGCTTCATCTTTAAGGAAGGTTTGGATCACAGAGGGTTCAACAGGGGCAAGAGAAGATCATTGGTGGGGGTTGTCTGGGATTGGGGCTTCATGGGAAGTTCACCTGAATATACTTAAAAGATATATAAAATTGTTCAAATGGTCTAGGGGTGAGGCATGGTCACAGTGGGTGGAGAAGCATTCAATAAATGAGAGAATACTGAATTCCCAGCCTGGAGAGCTCTGCCACATTCTCCAAGGGAGCAGCAACAGTCCTCCAAGTGCTGGGGCAATGTCTGGCAAAGGAGGATAGTCCTCTAATGGGTTCTTGTTATTGATGACTAACTTTACAAGTCTTTGCTCTCATAATTGAAACTTAGCCTACTGTATGGGGTGCCTAAGGGTTGCCACCTGAAAGCCTCCTTGTTGCTCAAATGTGGCCTCTCTCTAAGTCAAACTTAGCATTTGAATGCATTACTTTCCCCCCAGCGTGGGATATGACTCCCGGGAATGAGCCTCCCTGGCAACAGGGGATTAATACCAAGTGCCAACTGGCAATATGACTGGAAAAAGACCTTGAATAAAAAGGGGAAATGGTAAAGACAAATGAGTTCATGTGGCTAAGAGACTTCAAAGAGTCGGGAGGTCATCACAGAGGTAGCGCTTACGCACACCTCAGTAGGATATCATAGAACACCAAAGGGATATCACTCCTAACAGAGGAGCTCCTCCGGGCTCTGGAGACACCCAGGTCCTATATAAGGGGGGGTAGCTCCAGAGATTGATGCCTTATCAGTGGGCTATACTTTCAAATCTGTGCTCCTGAGAGTGACAGAGTTGGACTCAAATAATTCCTCCCTGCACATGGTCCATCAGTCCCTTCTCTTCAAACCTATATGTGGTGCTGGAGTTTGTAGGTATACTTCAAGAGGCTGGAGCCTTTGGCCTGCCCATGTGCCAGCTGTGCCTGGAATCTCAGTGGAGCTGCAACTCCTAATCTACATCTCAATGGACTCACCCAAGTCACTTGGCAAGGAGACGATGATGGACAACAGCCATCCCAGGGAATGGAGAGAATCTGCAGCTGCATGCAGGATAATCCCGTCCATCTTATCCATGGGATATAAGCCCCCTCTCACTTGGAGGTGGAGTGGACATCACCGTCCCAGTCTCCTCAGGATTGGGGGAAGCGCTATGGACTAGAGTGGACTTACTGGTATTCTGTTGTAGACATATTGTGATTCAAGCAATTTAAGAAATGACAACATTGATGTGGTGCCAGTGGCCACTGACACTTTCAGGGCAGGGAGAGGGAAAAGCCGTTGTAATACAGGGGATATTTCAGCACTTGGGAATTATCCTGAGTGACATTACAACGACAGATATAGGCCATTTTACATCAGCATATAACATGCAGAACTGTGTGGGAGAGAGTGTGGTCTACAGTGTGAACTATGGTCTATACTTAGTGGCAAAGTCCTAGGATGTGTATATCCATTGCAGGTGATGTGCCACAGTAATGAAAGATGTTTATGTGGGAGGTTATGGGAGGTGTGAGAGGTGGGGAACATGGGAATCCCTGTAATTTTTGTGTAACATTTATGTAGCCTATGCATATTTTAAAATATTAAAAAAAAAAAAAAAGAAATGAAAAAAAAAAATAAGGGTGTTATAAGAGCAATGTGACCTGTCAAATATTTAAATGTATAAATCTTTCCAAATTTTAAAATTGCACTATTTAATCTTTAATCTTAGTTTTGTATTATTTCAGATAAATGAAGTTTCTATTCTATTCTCTGAATTCACCTCAAAAATAATCATATTACAGACTTTCACTTTTGCATGCAGTGAAATTATTATAGGAGAATGCATCCATATAAAAAATTTAAAGTATTTCAAGGCAAAACAAAAAACAAACAAACAAAAAAAATTCAACCATGTAAAATAAATATTTCCAGTAAGATAAAATGTTAACTTTTCAAAAAATAAATAAGTTTAATCCTGTATAATTATTCATGGATGTGCTCCCTGTTGAAATCACTATTTGGCTGAAGTCAGGTTCAAATTGAATATCGCCATAGGAGGATGAACTGTTTGAGAAATAGTTACTATTATCGATTATGTAATTAAAATTAAATTGTATAACCACCAACAAGATGGTGGCACAGTAAAAAACTCCGAGAATCAGCTCCTGCCATGAGGCAGTTGGTGATCACCCAGAGCTCTCTAAAGCACTTGTTTGGGGGCTCCAGGAAACCAGAAGTGCATCCTGCAACATCCTTGAAAGAATGGAAGGAGGAAACTGCCCATCTGCAGACAGGATTCATAAGTAGACCACTCCGTGCCATGGAGGGCAGTGCCCATCCTCCACTGGAGGCACAAGCCATCTCAGGAGCTGTTCTGCAGCTGAAATTGAAAGATCCACTTCCCAAAAAGAGGGAGGAAGAGACGGTTGGGCAACAACTTCAAATACTGATTAATAAATTCAGCAGGCTAAAGTATAATTCTAAGAACAGCTAAAGTTTGAACTTGTCCAAGTCAGAAAGAGGCCACTGGTTACCATCTTAACTCCACACCTGACATGACGGGGAGTGGGGCTGAACTGAAAATCACAGAGCTCGTAGTCACCAGCTTTTTTTCCATCTAGATCAGGTTGATGATCTAGCTTAAGCCCCAGGCCCACCTTGGGCAGGGAAGTAGCTCAGGGGAGCTGTAACAGCTTCTCCGGGTAATTACAGGCCATGTCACGGAAGCCAGTGATCATTCTACTTAAGCAGCACAAATCACCCCAGGAGCTATTCTGTGGCAGGAATTGGAAACTCCATTTCCCAGAAGCAAGGGAGGAAGAGACGTTTGGCCACCGATTTCAGCTACTTATTAGTAAATTTGGTTGGCTAAAGTGTAACCCTAAGAACACTTAAACTTTGAGCCTGTCCAAGTCAGAAGGAGGCTGGTAGCTGCAATTTTGACTACATCCCCAGCATGAGGGGAAGCCAGGCTGACTGAAAATCACAGTGACAGTAGAGACCGTTTTATTTCACCCAGATTGGCCTGCAGCCCTAGCCTAGGCTTCAGCCCCACTTCTAGCAGGGAGGAAGCTGATGGGTCCTGTACTAGCCTATCCAGGTAACTGCAGGTACATTTAGCTAGGACAGGTACATTTAGCTGAATAATCGGAAGTCAACCAGGGAAATTGTGGTTATCTTGGACATTCCCTGCATAGATTGCTCCCCACACCTGAAGCTCCAGGCATGGGAGAAAGGGGCATGAAGCTTCATCAATCTCTCTGGGCAACTACAGTCTTGGCCTGCATGAGTTGGATTATTCCACACAGCTATGGCTCTGTCCCTATCCCTGGCAAAGGAGAAATTGGGGAGAAGCTTCATTGGTCCTTGGGGCAATGAGGGTAGCTTAAGCCTCCACAGCTTATAATACCAACTACATTCTTGGCTCCTACTACACAACCAGCAAGGGAGAAGCCAGGAACCCCTAAACTAAAGAGAAAAACTGCACCCAGAATAAATACTCTAGTAAACCAGATGCCAAAACACCAACAAAAAATTACAATTCACACCAAGAAACAGGAAGATATGGCCCAGTTAAAGGAACAAGGTAAGCCTCCAGATGACATAAAGGAGTTGGGAAAACTAATCATAGATGTTCAAACAAATCTCCTTCATAAATTCTATGAGAAGACATTGGATAAGCACAAGGTAGAATTTAAAAGTATGCAAAGAAAAATAGCAGATCTTATGGGAATGAAAGGTGCAATAAATGAAATTAAAAATACACTGGAATCATATAATAGCAGATTTGAGGTGGCAGAAGAAAGGATTGGTGAGCTTGAAGAAATGGCCTCTGAAAGTGAACATACAAAAGAACAGATGAAGAAAAGATTGGAAAAACTTGAACAAGGTCTCAGGGAACTAAAGGACAGCAAGACACATGCAAACATACATGTCATGGGTGTCCCAGAAGGAGAAGAGAAGGGAAAAGGGGCAGAAGGAAAATGTGAAGAAATAATGGTAGAAAATTTCCCAACCCTACTGAAGGACATAGGTATCCATGTCCAAGAAGCATGACATACTCCCATCCAAAAAAATCTTAATAGACCAACTCCAAGACACATACTAATCAGAATGTCAAGTGCCAAAGACAAAGAGAGAATTCTGAGAGCAGCAAAAAAAAAAAAGCAATGCATAATGTGTAAGAGATATCCAATAAGATTATGTCCTGATTTCTCACCAGAAACCATGGAGGAAAGAAGACAGTGTTATGATATATTTTAGATACTGCAAGAGAAAAACTTCCAGCCAAGAATCCTATAACCAACAAGATTGTCTTTCAAAAATGAGGGTGAGTTTAGAATATTCACAGATAAACAAAAACGGAAAGAGTTTGTAATGAAGAAACCTGCTTTGCAGGAAACACTTAAGGGTGTCCTACAGCCTGAAAAGAAAAGACAGGAGAGAGAGGCCTGGAAGAGAGTCTAGAAATGAAGATTATATCAATAAAAGTAACTAAAAGTGTCAAAAGAGTGGTGAAAATAAAATATGACAGATAAAAACCAAATATTCAGGAATAAACTTAACTAAACATGTAAAGCACTTGTATTCAGAAAACTACAACTCTTTGTCAAAAGAAATTAAAAAAAGATCTAAATAATTGGAAGAACATTCCATGCTCATGGATTGAAATATTAAAAATCATTAAGATGTCAATTCTACTCAAATTGATATACAGATTCAATGCAATCTCAATAAAAATCCACCAGCATTTAAAAAAAATAAATGGAAAACATGCTTATCAAATTTATTTGGAAGGATAAGGGGTCCTGAATAGCCAGAAACATCTTAGAAAGGAAAGGCAAAGTTGGATGACTCCTGTTTCTAGACTTTAAGTCATATTACCTAGGTACAGTGATAAAAACAGCATGGTACTGGCATAAAGACAGATACATAGACCAATGGAATCGAATTGATGGTTAAAAAACAGACCGTCACATCTATGGTCAACTGATTTTTGACTAGGCTGTCAAACCCACCTAGCTCTGGCAGAACAGTCCATTCAACAAATGGTGCTGGGAAAATTGGATATACATAACAAAAGAAGGAAAGAGGACCCCTATCTCAAATCCTATGAAATAACTCAAAATGAATCAAATACCTAAATATAAAAGCAAGAGCCATAAATCTTCTAGAAGAAAATGTAAGAAAATATATTCAAGACCTGGTGGTAGATGGTGGATTCTTAAAGGAGATAAGAGGATGACTAAGATGGACTATTGATATTTAATGTATATAGAAGTTTTAATTAGCTTTACTGTAAAAGTGTGGAAATACGCAGAGTTGATGGTAACACATTATAGTGAGTAACAGCTGGTTTATTAATGAAGATGTGGCTGAAAACGGTAGTCTAGGGATGTAAATGTCATTGACAGAAAGCTAGAGAATAATTTAGGGACTGAATAGCACAGTAAACCCAGAGGTGGAGGAGAATAGTGTTTGATGGTAGAGGTGCAAGATTGTCCTTTGTGAGCTAGAGCAGATGTACATCAGTATTGCAGGACGGTGGGAATGTGGAGAAGCATGGGAAAAATACAACTAGAGTGACCTGTGGAGTGTGGTTAACAGTTATAATGTAATATTCTTGCATCTATGTCAAAGATATTCTGTGTTGATAATGGGGGATTATGGAAAATGTATTTAAAATGTACGCTGCAGACCTGGTAATAATTGGATGATATTATCTCATAATTTGTAATAAATATTCCACCAGGATGTGGTGTGTTGATAGAGGCATGTTGTTTGGGAATTCTGCACATGTGCATGATTGTTTTGTAAGTTTACAACTTCTGTCATAAAAATATATTTTAAAAATAATAATAGAGTATGTTGGGGGAAAATACTCCAAATGTAAGATAAAGACTATAATTAGTAGTAAGATTTTGACAATATTCTTTCATAATTTGTAACAAACATCTCATGACAATGCAAGGTGTTGGTGGAGGGTTGATGTATGGGACCCCTGTATGATGTTATGCATGTTTGCTTTGGAAGTTCACAACTTTTACTATACACTTATTGTTTATGTATAAATGATATAAATAATAATACTAGGGTGGTTTGGGGGAAAATACTTTGGTTAATAGTAATACTTTGAGGATGCTCTTTAATCATTTGTTAAAAATGTTTTACAACAGTGCAAGGTATTGGTGGTAGGGTGAGGTATGAGAACACTGTATGATGTTATGTATGTTTGTTTTATAAGTTCACAACTAATACTATATGCTTATTGTTTATGTATGTTCATGTATGAGTGATATACTTTAATGAATTATTAATAAAAAATAAAATAAATTAAATTAACTTGTATAAGAAATATTTTAGCATAAATATTTAAATATTTAATATTGCAGAATAGAAAAGATGTTTCAGTCTAATTAGTATCTATATTGTTTCTGTTTCATCTTCAATTAGAGAGAAAGCAATAGTGAGAATATTTTTTAACCAATGTTTTATTACTTCTTATTTTTTTCTACTACCTCATTACATCCATAATAAATGATAATATAATTTTTGCTGTATATAAAATTATGCATTCCTGGACAGGATATTTTACTTAACTACCATTGCTCTATAAGTAACTGAAAAACTGGAAGGGCATTCCACCAAATATTTCTGGAAAAATTAGAATTATGAGGTAGTCTGATATACATCATTTTGCTTTTACCATTATTAGTTAATTTCTGTTATTTGCTGTCAGAATACTGCCTTAGTCAATTCTTTTTGTAAGTTCTTAGCAATTTCTGTGTATAGTTAAGAACTTTGACAATCATAATTACTTGTTGGTAGCTGTTATCTGCAATAAATATTGGATTATATTTTTAAAATTTAATAGAATTTCTGTATTTCATGTGGATGTGATGTTCATATTAAAGTGAAATCTACAGCCCTTATAATAAAAAGTTGTTATTCAGATATTAACTAGGAATCACAATGGCATGTCTTATTTACTACTATTTACTAAAGTTGTCATACTGATTAAATCAGAATGCAAACTTTGTCAACCCACGGTCATCCATCACACAATATTCAAGGGTACTAATGACATTGAAATGGAAAACTATTAACCTTTCAAACCTTGGGCATGTAACTGACACCAATTAGAGAATTTGGTTGAATACTGGGCTTAAATCAAACTTTGTTCCATCTTTAGTTAAAGAGAAAACAAAATTTGAGAGCCAGTGAGGAAAAAAATAACTGTCATGAAGTTTCTATTCATTTCCATGTAATATATAGTATCAAAAAAATTTAAATGTTAGAGGAAATCTTAGAGATATTTAATACATAAACTAAATATATGTGAGTATGTGTGTGAGTGTAATTATAAAATTACAATGCCAAAGAAAGTGTGTTAATTCAAAATAAGTTAATGATAAGTTAACAAATTGTTAACATTATTACTTTTTGGAAGATGTTGATATTCTATATTTAATTATCTTCTATATCATAATTATGTGTGACAGTTAATAATGGTAAAAAAATTTATATATCTCATCTTCCAAAACTGAGACCAATTGTTTGAAAGAATATGGTTGGACACTATTAAAAGCAAGAGAAAGTTGATCATCTTTTCATGTGCTTTTTAGCCATTTGTATTTCTATTAGAGAAATGTAAATCACAACTACAATAAGACATCTTCTTACACCTATTAGACGGGCAGCTATTTAAAAAAAAAAACAGAACTACAAGTGTTGGAGAGGATGTGAAGGAGAGGAAATACTCAACCACTGCTGGTAGGAATGTAGAATGGTGCAGCCATTGTGAGGGACAGTTTGATGTTTCCTCAGGAAGCTAAATATAGAACTGCCATAGGATCCAGCAATCTTGCTTCTGGACATATTCCCAGAAGAACTGAAAGTAAGGACATGAACAGATATATGCATATCAATGTTAATAGTGGCATTATTTGCTATTGCCAAAAGAAGGAATGCACTGTTAACACACAGGACAACATGGATGAATCTTGAAGACCTTATATTGAGTGAAGTAAGCCCGTCACTGACAGACAATATTACATGATCTCATTGATGTGACTTAAGCAAATTGAGCAGGCTTATAGAGCTAGAGTCTGGAAGATAAGGTATTAGGAGACAGGGAGTAGAGCATGGTAAGCTGATGCTAAATATGCGCAAAACTTATGATAAGGTGGAAGGGGGTGGTTGCGTGGTAGATGGAGGTGATAATGGTGCAGTGATGTAATAAGGGACCATGGTGCTGGAATCTGAGGAAAGCAGGTTGGGGAGTTGTGTTGGACTATCCATGGAACTTGGGAGATGGCTGGAGGAATGAACACATGAACATTGGGGATTTGTAGGTCTGTGGTTAAAGCTACAATAGTGGGAATGTTCTTTTGGCAAATATGGCAGGAGAGGGTTGCTGGAGCAGGGTTCTGGGACTGGGGGGATATGTGGGATAGGGTGCACCTGTGGCACTATTCTATGGAATATGAAAGTGTTGATCTTGTTATAGGGTATTATCGCAGTGTGTGGAGAACCACACAATAAACAAAATATTAAACTCCCATCCTAGGGAGTCCTGCTATGTTCTCAATTATAGGGACAAGAACATAGGCAGACCAATATATCAATCCCTCAATATTATTGCATGCAACTATGAACCTTATTCTTCAAAAATTGAAACTTATTGGTTCCATAGGTTCTGTGGGAAGGGGGAGGGAAGAACAGAATAGACAGAACATAAGACATTTTTAGTGCATTAGAATTGTTCTGCTTGCAAAGATGACTACAGGTCATTATATATTTCGTCAAAACTATAAAAGTCTATGTTGCATATTGTAAACCACAATGTAAACCGTTGAGCATGGAAGGTAGCAATGCTTCAATATTTGTACATCAATTGTAACAAATGTATCATACTCATGTAAGATTTTATTAATAGGGGAAAGTGGATGAGGAGGAGGTGGTTGGGTATATGGGAATCCCCTATATTTTCTATGTGACTTTCCTGTATCATTATTCTAACTATGGAAGAACTTACAACATAGACATAAAGAAAGTGGTTAACAGAGATTCTGAGGGGAAGGAGATGGAAGAATTAGTGTAACCTGGACATTTTGGGGATATTGGAATTGTCCTGCATGACACTGTAATAATGGATACAGGCCATTATACTTTTTGTCAAAACCTATAAATTTGTGTGGTGCATAGTGTAAATTATAATATAAACTGTAGACCACGGTTAGTAGCAATGCTTCAATATGTGTTCAATTGTACAAATATACTTCACTAATGAAAGATGTTGTTAATTGAGAAAGGTGGGGGAGAGGGAGGGAGTATGGTATATGGGAATCTCCCTATATTTTCAATGTAACATTTATGTCTAAAGCCCCCTTCAAAAAACTTTTTTAAAGCAAGGGGAGAGCCAGCAGACTGGTGCTTGCAGTAGGGGAGCTGTAAATGTATCCCTCTGTGGTTTCCTGGAGTCTGGGCCTTACCTGTAATGGTAGGAAGAGATATGGCCCTGCTGTGCCCAGTTACAATTAATTGAATTAAAACCCTATTTGAGTAACCTGTATTACTTGCTAAGCTGTATGATGTAATTGTATAGGATGCATTATAATTAAGACTATAAAGATATCAAATAGGTTAAAATTCACCATTTTACAAGTCTAAGCAATAATGTTAAATATCTCTTTCCTGATTATTTTAAGGTCCTTTGTATAGTCTTGTGTGACAAATAGAAACTGATTTACAGCCTTTTCTTATTTAAATACCAAAAAAATTTTCATCTGGCCTCATTGATGGAAAACCATATCTGTAAAATTGTAGACATTTAAAAACTTGTGAAAATACATTAGGATATGAGCAAATGTAAATGCTTTTCTTTATGACAACTGTCTCTTACATGTTAAATATAAAATAGCTTAATTAAAAAAAAATGCAATGGGAAACAGAAGGCATAAATCATCCTTCTCGTTTTCTCAAGTAAATTCTAAATAATGACTCTTTCCCCGAACAGGCTTATTTGCTGCACATTTGTAATTTAGGTAAGGCTATGAACAATACAATCTTATGAAAATGAAAAAAGAATATAAATTCCTATGTAGAGAGTTAGCTAAGAGAAATCACCAATTTGGTTTCTAACACCTCTTTCCTCCTCCTATTCCTTGGGCCAGAGTTTAGATAGGCAGTGCCAAAAGGGAATTTTGACAATCTAAATGTATTTTTAAAAATCCATATAAGGCAGTTACCTTGTACTGTACAGTAAGTATAGAGAATTAAGAACAGTATCTATTTTTAAATGCTAAGAAGAACTAAATAACAAGGTTAAATACAAAATAACTATTTCCCCAATCTGAAACCAGACTAAAAAATATCTTTCTATATTTCATAAATATTGAGATGATATAAATGCATGAGTGTAGTAAATTTAAACTTCATTAACTATGTAATAATTAATCCCATAAATATTGGGATGAGTAGTTTTTCCAATAATAGGTGTCCCTTTTGTGTTTTCTTCAGTTTATTCAATGAATAAACTGTTGAGGTTGAACAAAATATTTTATTGATAGTTGTGCCATTTATGCTAATTTAGGCAATGGAAGCAACTCTCAGACTCTATCAATATATACTCAGGAAAGTTTTGTTACAGGTAAAGGATATAGTAAAGCAGAATCGAGAAAGTGTAATGCAATATTATGGGACTCCTGAATCTACAGGAATAGATTCCTGTGAACCTTCTCAGTCTCACAGGACATGCTAACTCTCAGGAACACAAACTGAGAAGCTTGGGAGTTATTGGTTCTCAGAGAATTAAAAATCTCATTTGAAGTGGAACCTTCTGTCACTCTCTAGTAATGAAGACAAAGCCTTAATGTGTTTGCAGGCAAATATCCAGAAACCAAGGTACCCTAATAAAAATCAGGTGCAAAATATCAATGTGCACATTTTCTGTAACTATGAAAGACATGTGTGTGTGTCTTAGTGTGAGAGGCTGCTAGCACAAATAGCATGCCATGGTTTGGCCTAAAGAATAAGAATTTATTTTGGATTTTGGGGGCCAGAAGTCCCAAATCAGGGCATCATCAAATATTCTTTCTCCCTAAATTCTGTAGCCTTCTGGTAGTGGTTTGCTGTCATCCTTTGTGTTCCTTGACTTGCATGTCTGCCTCCCATCACATGGTGATCTCTATATCCTTGTGTCTACTGTTCTCTGATTTCTACTGACTTCTAGCTTCTTTCTGTGGCCTTCTTTCTATAAAGCACCCAGTAATATGGATTAAAACCCACCCTGAGTCAGTTGGCCATGCCTAACCTAATAATAGCATATTTTAAAAGTCCTATTTACAAATAAACTTAAACCTATAGGAACACAAATTAAAATTAAGAACATCTTTCATTGGGGTTCATAATTCAAATACCACAGTAGGTTCTACAGTCCATAAGCTGTAATGTTTCAGATCCAAACATGACATCATTAATAACTGGTATATTATATTACACTTTGGCCAAAGATCAGCATCACACTTCCAGATAATGCTGGAGATAGTCAGATTTGAAAAAGCCCAATTTAGATTTATTCTATGCTTAAGTGTTAAGAGGTGAATACCTCTATTCTTAAAGAAATATAATAATATTCTCTGTTGTCCAGAGCTTTCTAATGATCAACTTCTCCAAATATGCCTTCATGGCCTTGTTTCTAAAGCTCTGTATGATGGGATTAAGGGAAGGTGGCAACAAAAATATAGAAAGCAGATAGAATGAGATCAATGAATGTTGTAGACCCAAAAATGGGTTTCAAGTGAGCAATAAAAGCAATTGAGAAGAAAAGTGCAAGAACTGTCAGGTGTGGCAGGCAAGTGGAATAGGCTTTTGACTGTCCTTTTGTGGAGGGAATCTTTCTGATCGTGGAGAAGATGTAGATGTATGAAGTTATGATGCAGATAAAGCAGCATAAATCAAGTACTGCATTAATGAGAATGGGCACAATTTCTGTGGTTATGTGCTCTGAACAAGAAACAGCTAACAACTGGAGAATATCACAGAAAAATTGTTGAATTTCATTAAGTCCACAGTAAGATAAAGAAAAGTTGCTCACTGTGTGTAAAAGGGAAATAAAGCCACTGCTGATCCAAGATACGGCGGCCATCCGCATACACGGGCCCCTGTTCATGATGACATCATAGTGCAGGGGATGGCAAATGGCAGGATAGCAGTCAAAGTACATGGCTGTAAGGAGGAACAGCTCTGCACCTGCCAATACAACCACCAGGAAGACCTGGGTGACACAGTCAACGAATGAGATGGAATTGTTGTGGATCAATGAGTTGCTAACAGTTTTTGGCACAACTGCAGAAATGAGGCAAAGATCAAACAGGGACAGATTCCTTAAGAAGAAGTACATGGGTGTGTAGATGCATGGGTCCAAGGAGGTTATGGTGATGATGAGTCCATTCCCCATCAGCACTGATAGGTTCATTACTGTAAAAATTGAAGTTTGCAATAATTGAAGTTCCCATTATCTAGGAAAACCTAAGAGAAGAAACTGTCACCATTGAGATATTGTTCATTCTTGATGAGCATCTGCATTAAAGAAGAAAAATAAAGTATTATTGAAGGTTTTGGGAACATTAAGTATTCCTATTTAATGTTTAGTGTACATCAATCAATATGTTTCCCCTGTATGTGTTTGTGTCCGTGTGTGTAGCAACAATAACAGTTTAACAATAAATTCTATCCATCCTTAAAAAATCAAGTTTATTAGTCATATGTTCCAGAAGTCTTCTGTTTTAGCATGTTTTCTGGTTCTCCTTATAAGCATCAAAGTGGTAATGATGCTAGTTAGGCACATAAGCCAATAGTTTACGATATTACTTCCTATCCCCACATTTGTAAGACAAAGCCCCATGTGCATTAGAAAGAGTCTCTTAATTTTCATGAGATAGGAAATAAAGGAAAAGATATGGACAATCCTATTTGCCTGTGCCACACCCTATTTAAAATTTTGCTTTGCAATTTTTTGTCAACTAATTGATTAAATGATTAATTATTATAATTTTTTTGTGTTTCACCCCTGTGAAGTTCACTCATTTTGGTTCGTTAACTTCATTTGTATTTTTCTGTCTTGTAAATAAACCTGATGAAATAGTTGACATTTTTCTCTCTAGTGAAATGTAAATTTGCTTGCTTCCTACTCTACTTTAAATTTCTTTCATAAATTTTCTGAGATCTTTATATTTTTTTTATAAGTGACTAAGTGTCCTATTCCTAGCAGTTCTTTTTTTCACAGTCTGTTTCCCATTTCTCACCCTTTACATTTTCATTTCCTTTCACTTCACTATCTAGTTTTCACCCTTATGGGATAATTTCATGCATGGTTAAAATTCATATGCCTATATATATATTTATATATAAAATCAATTTTTAATTTAACATAACACTGCTATGCAACATAATGAGATGTGAATAGATACATATCTCTCTACATGTCTGTCTTTTCCTTTGTCTGGATTCTAAATTCTGATCACCTGCTTCTGATTCTGTAATCAACATTTTACTTACACAATCTGACTCCTTCCCAAGCTTAATTGTCTAAATATAACCCTAAATTAAATGAATGATTTCATATACTTCTATATTTAATTTAAAATTTGCCAACCTTTTGAAAGAATAAATTGGAAAAGAGGTTGGAAAATATATATATTTACACAAAAATGTTGGAATTATAATTTTCTATTATTATAGTTGAGATTGTATTTGTAAATACCTATGATATGTATTTTCTGTGTCCCCTATTAGTCTTCTTTCTCTATGGATCTAGTAATTTAATAATTCAACTGATTGGAAAATTAGAGTGATAGAATGATTGTTTAAAAAATTCAAGCAAATTCAGTCTAAAATGCTGTAATCATCAGACACCTGCTCTTTTAAAAGTACAGAGTAAACAGCAGTAACCATTTTCTACAAGATTTTGTCATATTATTTATTGCAAAAATTGTTTTAAATACTCCTTCATTTTAGCCTTGTAATCTCTTTAAAGTGTGTTTTTCCCATCTAGATTGATGCCAGTGTTTTTAGCCTTTCTCCCAGCGCCATGCATTGTTTTTCTATCTCTCTTGATTTTATGTGTTGGATAGCACAGTGTGGCAAAAAATAAGTGAACTTATAACCTATTGTCACTCATTATGGTAGGACACAATATTTGTTCTTATCTTCATTGGATGAAAACCCCTCAAAACTATCCATTCCTAAAGCTTGTCCTTTTAAGAGTTATTGAATCTGAAGTGTGGTAAAGAGGTTTATTTCTGATGTTTATAATTCAATGTCATATTGTTCCACTCAGTACAAGCAGGCAAACTCTAAAGACTAAGAAATATTTATGGTGCTGAAATTATTTTCCTTAAGAAACAAAGATTTAATTTACAGCAGTGTAATATTTTTGTGTTTCAATAATAAGAAAAATTTGATAAAAATGTCTCCTAAAATAATAATATTCATTATGTTTAATATAATGTTTTGACAAACTTTCAAATTCTTATTTATGTTTTCTTCAATCTTTTAATACTTCCTGCTTATAATAAAAATAAGCCTTAGCTATTATTTTCAACTTTTTAATTCATTGCTTACAGTGTTCTCAACACCCTGCTATGTGTTAAAACACAGCTATGTAAATAACTGTTTCAAAGTCTGATATATTCCTGAACAAAATTCTATAATAATTAAGCCTCTTAAAGTAAACCGTTTCTGAGCTCATGTTTTAGAAAGTATGTTCAAATTAATATTTTATTTCTCTTTAACTTATACTAAAAAGATACTTCTTAATTATCTTAAAATAGATATTTAATAACCTTTGAATATTTTCCTATTAATTGATTAAAACATTTTTTCTCTAGGACCTATTTTTTGTATATGAAATTAAAAGCAACAACAGGAATAAAATAAAAGTAATACTCACAAGAGTATCTGTTATACAGAAGATGGAAATATTCAATAAGCTTCTCATTATCAATTTCATGCTAATGAAATTATTACTTACCATTAATCTATATGGACAATGCTAAGTCTTGCTTTCAAATACTGACAATGTCCTTCCCTCAAGAGCACTTTGCTTCTTCTATCTTCACTTTAGCAAACAGAATTTATGGTAAAATCATACAGAGCAAGGATGAGACTAATTTTGTCTATGTAGCCCATCTCCCAAAGTCATGAACTCTAAAATCTTCAAAAGGGAAATGCTGCCACAGCAGGTGGAATTGACTTGCTTAATCTGTTCTTCAGAATTATAAGAAACAAATTATTTACATGCTGTTATAGGTGGAAATGGGGTGCCACAAATGAACTTTACTTACCCATGAGTGATTTCAAACACTCAAATGTAAGTTTCCATAATTAGTGAGACGTCATTAAAGAACATATTTGCCTAATTATTTATTTAGTGAAAGGGCCTCGTACCTGACACATTCTCAGGTACTGATTGCATCAATCAAAGCACAAACTCACTTTTACTACATGTTTTCTTGTAACCAAAGAACCTATCTATATTGTCTAGGATGATTCTAATTTACCAATAGCATACGGATCAAAACCAAAAAGATCCATATACATGTAGTGAGACAATGAAACCATAATTTAAACAAATAAGCGTGATTTTACTTACACTTTGGTTTAGATAAACTGCTTTATAAAGTATCTGTGATTTGATGTGTTAAATTACTTATTAATGTAGAAACTATGTTTAGTATGTTTAGTCTAAACATGTTATCTTTATGTCTAAACATCTATATTTAGTCTTTAAGACCAATAGCAATGTTAACAAATATGTAGGTTAGTGTCTGAAAGTATCTGAATGTGGAAATATGTTGTGGGATATTATACATATTATATAGAATATATATAGTTTAAAGTTTGAAATATGTATAGAAATTGATAAAATCATTCTTGAGTACATGTTTAGAATTATAATTTACTACAAACATAAATTCATTTCTTTTATATTTACCATATTTTAAAATATGTAAAGATATTTGACAGTAGCAATTTTCTTTGCCAGGAAGACGGTGATAAATGTGCACATCCTACTTTGAAAGGCTCATAATCTTCTAAGGAAATTTGAGTGTTAACATATTATTATCATAGAATAGAATTAAAAATTAAGAGCATAAAAAAATAAGAAATGTGCATTGTTTAAAACAAAAATCATCAGTAGATAAACTAAGAGTAAAATTCAACAAATCTTGAAATCTAACCTAAATATTCTAGAACAAAGTTTAATAATTAAATATGGATAAATCCATCTTGATATTGGAGAATTAAACAATGTTTTCCAGACATTATCAATACTTAATAAATAATGAAATATGTAAGAATGTGGATTATGTAGTATATAAAATGTGGCAGGTGTTAAAGCCCATATTGAGTATTAACAAAATACATTGCTTTTAAGATTTAAAAGTGCAATTGCATTTTTTTGTTTGTCATCATAAAGTTTTTATTTAAAATAATTCATAAAATAATCAAACTACATAAAACAAACCAAATGATCACATGTCTTGTTTTTAAGCATACACGTAAAATAGCTTATGAGTTAAAAAATAAAGAAGGAAATATTTCTTTATCAAATTTTGCTAATTCTAGAATATGGTCAAATGGTTCTCAGAGAAGACATTTTTACATTAAAACCATGTACTGTGAAAGAAGAAAATTGGCAATAAATGAAATATGTTTGAGTTAAAACATTTTCAATGTGCATATCCTGCATAAATTTTGTCAATTTGCATCTAATTCATGTTATTTGAAGTTATTGTATTTTTATAAATCTTAATTTCCATGATTAATTTCTAGTGTATGAAATTCAGTTGATTTTTTATCACATCTAATATCTTACAACTTTGCAAAACTCACTTATTGCTGGCTTTTTATTTGCCTTGTAGTTTCGGTAGGTTATTTTACATATATGATATTATAAAAAATGGAGAATAATTAACAACATTGTAATATTTTTGTAACAAAAGAAAAGTTGGTGCTATATTAATTCTAAAGGTGAAAAAAAGAATATGGGTTTTTTTTTGTTGTTGTTGTTGTTGTTTTTTATTGTGGGTAAAAATCAAATTTTTCACAATACATACCAATATTTGTAAAATGATATATAATTACATTTTCATATATGTGCATTTGTTTACATAAATGTTATTTGTTGTGTATATATATATATATATATATATATATAT